>MNCI01029455.1:43496-65598 GCA_015680685.1 Gnetum montanum
TTTTCGAATTTTTTTTCTCTACGACTTGCAATTGTGAGACCCTTGCTTTTATACCTATATCTCGCTTGCTGGTACTCCGATTTTCATTCTGTCTAAACCTACTTGGACTCGGAGTGTTCAGCTTAGTCGTGGGGGAGGGCCACATGCCGAATAGTGCATATTTTTTTTTTGAAATTCATCACTGCCCAAAGGACATATTTAAGGGTAATTAGTTGTAAAAATAAGAATAAAATGTGTCAAAAATAATTTCATCCCCTTAGCTATACCAGAAAATTAAATTTAGAAACCACCTAAGCAAAGAGAACTCAATATTATAATCTTTTGGGGACATGTTCTTCCAATAATTAACATCACACGAAAATAAAGTAAATCTATTAAGGCAAGTAGTAAGGTATAACCTAACTTTGGTAGCAACCTTACTAACAATTGGTCCCGTGTGATTGTAGATGGCCCCGAAACGTAGACAACAAGAAGGTCCTACCCAAGGTGGAAGCAAATGAGCTCGGAGAGGTGGAAGACAAGGTCCTGCCAGACAACATGCAGAACAGGAGGAGCAATCATTCAACATTCATCAAGAAGAACCTCCTACTGTATGGTTCAGGCAGGTAGAAGTAGGAGATACCCTCTCTGAAAGTGATTCCTGGTACTTAGGGGAAACGTACCAATTTTGGCACAATAATGAAGAAGGCACCATGGTTAACATTTGTGTTGTGACTATTGATTTCTCTGTTCAAGCCATTTCGGAAGTATTAAACCTTCCGAATACAGGGCCAAAGGTTGCTCAGAACCAGCTCGACACTTTTAGAACCGAGCAACTTAATAAACTGTTGACAGAGAATAAAAGGGTGGTAGAAGGAAAAAGAGAAGGCTAACTAGGATGCCTCTATGGCACAAGTGCAAACTTACATGCACGCCAAGGCACTCAAGGCCTTACAAGAGGAGAAACTCCAGGCCATACTTCAACGCCACCAAGCTCCAAAGCCTGGAGCACATGACAAAGGGAAAGCACTGATGGAGGAGCCATTACCACTAAGAACTACATGAGTTCCACATTTTTGTAATTGTAGCACTTTATTGTGTTATGTCTTTTTTCTGTTTTCTTCCCACATTGCAGCATCATTTCATTATTTTTCCATCTAATAATCCCATACCTATCCACTGTGTAATCATTGTAACTCGAGGATGAGTTTTTATTCAGTCGTGGGGGTATGATGGGACGCAATATCGCATGGGCCACAATATTGCGTATGCGATATCGTGTCTGCCACAATATCACATCCCCCGCGATATCGTGTACACGATATCACATCTTCCCATACGATATTGCGTACCCGATATTGCAGTCCGCTGCAATGTCTATAAATAAGAAGCGGCTCTCCCTTATTTTAGATATTAGTTTAGTTCCTTAGCAAAACTCTGGCAGTTTGATCCCTCCAGAGATAGAATATTTTCCCGTGTCTGCGCGCAGTGTGGTGAATGTAATTGTACAACATCCTTTATTCGAGTGTGACGTACTTGGACATGCACATGATGGGTAATAAAGATCGAGATTAGTTCATCATTGTAGCATTCACTTTATTTAATTATTTATTTAATTGTTATTTACTGCTTTCTTACTAGTTTCGTAGTTAATCTTTCTTACCCTTATCTCCTAGTAACGTAGAATGAGTATGACTTAATCACGAGCATTTAAGTATGACTACTTGGTAATCCAGTAGCGTACCTAGGCCATGTGCTTGGTAATCCCAGTGGTAGTCATGCACGAGGTCCAAGATGTGTACGGATGATTAAGGAACGAATGCTCATTGCACTTAGGCTAGTTTAGATTCCTTCTTACCCTTTCCTCCTAGCTTAGTTAATCTTATTTTCCATTGTTTTCAGGAGTAGCATTAGATTAGGAACAAATCATACACCTCACTCTAGACTAAACCATATGTGACAAAGCTAATACTAGTCTAGGTGGGAAGACAACGAACTGTGACCTAAGGATAACTGTCTAGGTGCCACAATTAGTTCATCTACGAAGTTTGACCAGATCGCGCATGAAAACGTTCGTATTCGTATGGTTGAGTGCAGGGGTATCTTGCCACTCATCATCATGAACAAAAATTTTGTAACAAAAAAAATAACACAAGAAACTATATAAAAGAGGCAAATGAGTAGACAATAAGGATGGAAAAAACAAAGATAAATAGTAAATAGTAAAGACAATAAGGAATTATACCTTTTGCTGCCAAAGTATCTACATCTTCCCCAACTACCAATGGTGGACAAAGATAAGCAAATGAATATATGGTCAATGTATCAGAAAAGAAGAGAGGTTTCCAAATGAGGGTGCCTGAGGTAAGTTTGAATATATTGTTATAATGCAAAACTGCTATTTTAAGAGGATCGAGTTGTCTTGGAAATTCCTATTTTTATACCCACTTCTTATGAATTCTTTACAGGACTCCGATGACGAAGGCAATCAAAACCACACTGGCAGTATGTCAGTTGTTGCATCATTTATTAGTTCTACACATAAAAAGGTTTATGAGCAAGCTAAACTTGACATTCCCCAATTTGGTGTGTCTAAGCCAATTGCAGTTTCCAAGTCTCTTCCTTTGTCAACCTCAGATCCCAAGTCTCTTATTCAATTTGGGAATGAGAGCAGATCTAAAAGTACCTCAAGTTTCAACTTTCCTGTCAACCCTGCTTCTACCATAACTGAACCACCTCCAACACCAAGAATTATACCTTCCGCTGCCAAAGTATCTACATCTTCCCCAACTACCAATGGTGGACAAAGACAAGCAAATGAATATACAGTCAATGTATCAGAAAAGCAGAGAGGCTTCCAAATGAGGGTGTCTGAGGTAAGTTTGAATATATTATTACGATGCAAGAAATGCCATTGTAAGAGGATAAAGTTGTCTTGGAAATTCCTATTTTCATACCCACTTCTTATGAATTCTTTACAGGACTCTGATGACGAAGGCAATGAAAACCACACTGGCAGTCTGTCGGCTGTTGCTGCGTCTGCAGCTATTGCATCTTTTATTAGTTCTACACATAGAAAGGTTTCTGAGCAAGCTAAACTTGACATTCCCCAATTTGGTGTGTCTAAGTCAATTGCAGTTTCCAAGTCTCTTCCTTTGTCAACCTCAGATCCCAAGTCTCTTATTCAGTTTGGGAATGAGAGCAGATCTAAAAGTACCTCAAGTTTCAACTTTCTTGTCAACCCTGCTTCCACCATAACCGAACCACCTCCAACGCCAAGAATTATACCTTCCGCTGCCAAAGTATCTACATCTTCCCAAACTACCAATGGTGTGTCTAACTCAATAATTTGGCAGTCAATAATTATTTCTTCTTTTCTTTAATTTTGAACTTTTCCTCTAAATATTGTTATACAAGTTTAGAGCATCTCTGGTTATTCAATCTACTTATTCAATTTTCAATAAATCCTATATTTTTTCTAGTTCAATCAATTATGAATTTCAATGTCAATCTTTTATTACACAATCAATTATGTTATTTTCAATAATTTCACTGTTCAAATATTATATAATAAATTAATAATTTTAAAAATATATTATTAAAATATTTTTCTCAAGCATAACATATTGATAAATACATCAAAAAATCAAAAATAATTTCTATGCAACATACCAATTGTACACATTCTAATGCTAAACAAATTAAATTGAAAAACATAATGCTACCTACTAAAAAAACATATCAGCCAATTCGTTCCCTCACACATGTTTGTTCAAAGCATAGTACCAACACCTTTTTTGCACTTTGCATGTTACTAGCCTAGAGGCAAGTCCTATGTACTAGAGACCCAACCTATTTATAATTTATGAAAAAAATAAAAACAAAATAACACTAAATACACCCTTATAACAATAACAACCTCATAGTCATAATCCCTAAATAAATTGCTACACTAAATAAATAACTAATGAAAAACAACTACAACTACAATATATATTCCTTATAATAACATAAACATAATACTGAAACCCCTACACAAGTTGCTACAAATAAAATTTAACCTATTCTACCAACCTATTCCTACACAACAACTTTGTAAATCTCCAACAAAGAAGATTAATCAATAAAACAAATGTCAAAATAAACTAGCATAAAGAAATGGAAATGTCTACAACAAATTGCTATATCTAGCAATTGCCAAATGAAAGACTAAGATACCATGAACAAAATTTAAAAAAAAAAAATAACAAAAGAAACTATATAGAAGAGGAAAATGAGTAGACAATAAGGATGAAAAAAACAAAGAGAAATAGTAAATAGTAAAGATAATAAGGAATTATACCTTCAACTGCCAAAGTAGCTACATCTTCCCCAACTACAAATGATGGACAAAGAGAAGAAAATGAATATATGGTCAATGTATCAGAAAAGAAGAGAGGCTTCCAAATGAGGGTGCCTAAGGTAAGTTTGAATATATTGTTACAATGCAAAAACTGTTGTTTTAAGAGGATAGAGTTATCTTGGAAATTCATATTTTTATACCCACTTCTTACGAATTCTTTACAGGACTCAGATGACGAAGGCAATGAAAACCACACTGGCAGTATGTCAGCTATTGCTGCACCTACAGCTGTTGCATCGTTTATAAGTTCTACACATAGAAAGGTTTCTGAGCAAGCTAAACTTGACATTCCCCAATTTGGTGTGTCTAAGTCAATTGCAGTTTCCAAGTCTCTTCCTTAGTCAACCTCAGATCCCAAGTCTCTTATTCAGTCTGGGAATGAGAAAAAATCTAAAAGTACCTCAAGTTTTAGCTTTCCTATCACTCCTGCTTCTACCATAACCGAACCACCTCCAACGCCAAGAATTATACCTTGCGTTGCCAAAGTATCTACATCTTCCTGAACTACCAATGGTGTGTCTAAGTCAATAATTTGGTAGTCAATAATTATTTTTTCTTTTCTTTAATTTTGAACTTTTCCTCTAAATATTATTATACAAGTTTAGAGCATCTCTGGTTATTCAATCTACTTATTCAATTTTCAATAAATCCTATACTTTTTCTAGTTCAATCAATTATGAATTTCAATGTCAATCTTTTATTACACAATCAATTATGTTATTTTCAATAATTTCACTGTTCAAATATTATATAATAAATTAATAATTTTAAAAATATATTATTAAAATATTTTTCTCAAGCATAACATATTGATAAATACATCAAAGATTCAAAAATAATTTCTATGCCTATGCAACATACCAATTGTAGACATTCTAATGCTAAACAAATTAAATTGAAAAACATAATACTAATTACTAAAAAACATATCAGCCAATTCGTTCCCTCACACATGTTTGTTCAAAGCATAGTACCAACACCTTTTTTGCACTTTGCATGTTACTAGCCTAGAGGCAAGTCCTATGTACTAGAGACCCAACCTATTTATAATTTATGAAAAAAATAAAAACAAACTAACACTAAATACACCCTTATAACAATAACAACCTCATAGTCATAATCCCTAAATAAATTGCTACATTAAATAAATAACTAATGAAAAACAACTACAACTACAATATATATTCCTTATAATAACATAAACATAATACTGGAAACCCCTACACAAGTTGCTACAAATAAAATTTAACCTATTCTACCAACCTATTCCTACACAACAACTTTGTAAATCTCCAACAAAGAAGATTAATCAATAAAAAAAACTGTAAAAATAAACTAGCATAAAGAAATGAAAATGTCTACAACAAATTGCTATATCTAGCAATTGCCAAATGAAAGACTAAGATACCATGAACAAAAATTTTGTAAAAAAAAAAAAACAAAAGCAACTATATAGAAGAGGCAAATGAGTAGACAATAAGGATGAAAAAAAAGAGAGAAATAGTAAATAGTAAAGACAATAAGGAATTATACCTTCCACTGCCAAAGTATCTACATCTTCCCCAACTACCAATGGTGGATAAAGACAAGCAAATGAATATACAGTCAATGTATCAGAAAAGAATATAGGCTTCCAAATGAGGGTGCTCGAGGTAAGTTTGAATATATTGTTACAACGCAAAAACTGCTATTTTAAGAGGATAGAGTTGTCTTGGAAATTTCTATTTTTATACCCACTTCTTATGAATTCTTTACAGGACTCCGATGACAAAGGCAATGAAAACCACACTGGCAGTATGTTAGCTATTGCTGCACTTGCAGCTGTTGCATCGTTTATTAGTTCTACACATAGAAAGATTTCTAAGCAAGCTAAACTTGACATTCCCCAATTTAGTGTGTCTAAGTCAATTGCAGTTTCCAAGTCTCTTCCTTTGCCAACCTTAGATCCCAAGTCTCTTATTCAGTCTGGGAACAAGAGTGGATCTAAAAGTACCTCAAGTTTTAGCTTTCCTATCACCCCTGCTTCTACCATAACTGAACCACCTTCAACGCCAAGAATTATACCTTCTGCTGCCAAAGTATCTACATCTTCCCCAACTACCAATGGTGGACAAAGACAAGAAAATGAATATGCGGTCAATGTATCGAAAAAGAAGAGAGGCTTCCATATGGGGGTGCTTGAGGTAAGTTTGAATATATTGTTACGATGCAATAACTGTTGTTGTAAGAGGATAGACTTGTCTTGGAAATTCCTATTTTTATAACCACCTCTTATGAATTATTTACAAGACTCCAATGACAAAGGTAATGAAAACCACACTGGCAGTCTATCAGCTATTGCTACACCTGCAGCTATTACATCTTTTATTAGTTCTACACATAGAAAGGTTTATGAGCAAGCTAAACTTGACATTCCCCAATTTGGTGTGTCTAAGTCACTTGCAATTTCCAAGTTTCTTCCTTTGTCAACCTTAGATCCAAAGTCTCTTATTTAGTCTAGGAACGAGAGTGGATCTAAAAGTACCTCAAGTTTTAGCTTTGTAACCAGAAAGCTAAAACTACCAACTACCAATGGTGGACATCCGTTGCAAAGTATCTACATCTTCCCCAACTACCAATGGTGGACATCCAGCAATCTTCTTAGCGAGCAGTGCATCATCATTTGGCACCTCGGGGACAGTGGTTCCTAACTTTGGTGCAGGTGGCTCGGGAACCACTGCTTCTATCAGTCAATCTCCTCTTGGGTCGTCTGTCGGTTCATCTGCTTTTGCCTCTGCTGTCATAGCTGTTTCTACTATATTAGTGTCGTTTAGTTTGTGTAGTGTATCATATAGCTCTAGCAGTGCAACAACGTTTGCTGGAAACACAATGTCGGTTCTGTTAGTGTTCCATCATTTGGATCAACCAATAATACATCAGGCTAGTTATTAGATTGTGAATTCGAGAAAGACCGTTAACAATGAGGTGTTACCCTAGTGCCTTGTTCACCCCTTTTCCTCTTCTAACATAAATCTACTAAATTTATGCATTATATTACAACTATGGACTTTGTATTTGCACCCCCTATGCACTTCCTATATTACTAGCCTAGGGCCATCTCCTAGGTAGATTTGAGCTCTCTCCCCAAAAGTATTATACTTTTTTTCTAAAAACTCACATTATTCATTTCAATTTATCATTTTTCAATAAACTCAAAGTGTAAGAATTATGTAAAATAATTTTATGATTATTTTTTTTCTTTCATTTTGAACTTTTCCTCTAAATATTATTATACAAGTTTATAGCATCTATGGTTATTCAATCTACTTATTCAATTTTCAACAAATCCTATATTTTTTCTGGTTCAATCAATTATGAATTTCAATGTCAATATTTTAGTAGATAATCAATTATGTTATTTTCCATAATTTCACTGTTCAAATATTATATAATAAATTAATAATTTTAAAAATATATTATTAAAATATTTTTCTCAAGCATAACATATTGATAAATACACAACAACTTTGCAAATCTCCAACAAAGAAGACTAACCACTAAAACAACTAAAAAAAAAGCTAGCATAATGAATGAAAACATCTAGAACAAATCACTATATCTAGCAACTACTAGATGAAAGACTAAGATAGAATGAACAAAAATTCTATAAAAAATAACAAAAGAAATTTCAAAGAAGAGGCAAACGAGGAGATAAGAAGAACAGAAAAAATAAAGAGAAATAGTAAAGAAGAGAGGCTTCATAAAGGGTAGTGACAACATTAAACTAGATTAGATATATATATAAGGTGGCCAAGAGTGTATGGCCTAAAAAAGTCAACATAGGTTTGACTTCTCACCCATCAACAAAATGCTTAAATAATGACTAACTAGATATTTCCTTCCCTGTGAAGCAGATGCCATATATAAGATGTTTAACAAGACCATATTACTAGGACTGCAGACAACACCATCTACTTCTCCTCATTCTTCATTTCTAACTCCTACTCTTAGCCAAAAATTTTTGAATGTTGAACAATATCAACATAATGCCCACATATATATTCCTAAACATATAATGTATTCACCTCTAAAAATTTATTGTGAAAACCTATCTATAATTAAAAAATAAACTAACACTACATACATCCTATAATAACAATAATATATAACTTACACCCCAAGATATATAGTCTAATTAGAGCAATATATAACTTAGCATTGCCTATTAGAATTGAACCCATGACCAAGAACTTCCAAATCAAGTGTCTTACCTCTAGGCTAACACCTCATTATTACATAATACTTTTATGTTTCTCTTCTCTCTCCCTCACCCCCACCCTCGCGTCCCCAACACACCCCCCCTCCCCCTACCCTTGCCACCAACTAAACACTAATAATAAAGGACCTAGAAGGGGGGTTAAATAAGTTTCCCAATTTGAACAACCAAGACAACCAAAATTGCACACATATTTATGTGGTTCCCCAACTTGAGTACTTTCATACTTGGAGGGCAGAATCCTTGCACATCTTAGAACTTTTTCCTTGAAAAATGTGGTTTAGAGAGCATCACAACCTTTACAAAGTTTGAGCTCCACATGGAGTGTTTTCTTGCAAAAAATACACTCAACCTCGCAAGGTTCCAACAAGCTCAAAATGTGTTTTCAAGGATCCCACAACATTTACAATGATGTAAGATCTACACAAAGTGTTTTCTCGCTGGAAACACACTCAGCCCCATAAAGTTCCAAAAATCTCACAAGATGTCTTTTTGCAAGAAGCACATTGACCTTGTAGGGCTTATAAAGAGAAAAATAATCAAGAATAGAATGTAAATATACTTTAAAAATTCCTTGTTTTGAAGCTCTCACAATACAAAATATAGTTCACAAAAGATAAAGAATTGAAGTACTAATCACATCACGAGATATATTCAATGATGGAGTAATTATATGAACAATGCTTGTCCTTTTCACAAGGATTCCATTTTATTTTATAGACATATTCCTTCCCAAACAACCCTTGAAATTCATGCAACAGCTAGGAAATAACTAGTTGGAATGTCTCACTGAAAACTAGCCTTTTGCATGTGGGATGTTCCATTGAAAATTGGAACAACTAGCTTGGAACATCCCAGCTAGTATGTCTTAATAGCAATTGGGACATCTATTATTTTTATGGGACATCTGGCCTAAAACTAATCTTTCACCTCTAGGGCATCTACTAATATTTTGGGATGTCTAGGAAAATACCAAAACATCTTCTTTTGACTTTATGTATTCTTGTCATCTTTTCTCTTTGTTTTCCAATTGAGACTTTTATCATCTTAGATTGACAACTTATCTCTCATCTTGGTCTCAACTTTTTCTTTGTCCCAATATCTTCTTAATACCATCTAAGCTCTTGTCTTAATCTTGTTATTTTTTCATCATCATGATTTTTTTTTTCCACCAAGTCCTACAAGATTTCAACAAGCACATTTTCGACATTCTCCATTTTCCAAGGTTTTGACATGCTAAAAGGTCAATAATCTTCTCCTTTTTGGTGATGTCCAAAACTTGAGAAAATGGGTTAGTATAACATCATAATATCATTTGATTAATAATGAAAGTACAATTCTATATATATTTAAAAATATCCTTTAGCATAGGGATGATTAAAACAAGTCCCATTAAGAGTCGTTCCTTTTCTGTAAACAAATCAAGTCAAAATCAAATAATCTATGAAGCAAAAATAATCAAAGCCTTTTAATTGTAGAAACAGGTATTTCCATGAATAACCAAAGGTTGAAACTTCAAGCACTAAAAGTAACAATCTATTTGTAATACAATAAGCCATAAGCCATTAGTAAAAAAACACTTTCTACTGTATAGGCCATGATCATAAATTTATATCACCATGTGAGTATGAAGACTATGTCCATAATCAATTCCAAGTCTTAACATATTATCTACATAGCCTATTACCAATATACTACTAGGTTGAATATACCAATATCTTGAGTTTGCCTCATGAAGTTAATACTAAACTATATTCCCCTTTTTGAACATTAGCAAAAAGACACCACTTATCCATAAGAATGATCAAGGCTACACAACTAATCATGTTGAATACCTTGAAGAATTAAAACTAGCCACACATATCCTAAAAATACCCATCAAGTAAAGGTATGCAACATTAAAACATCCTCACAAAGAAGCCATCTCAAGATTCAAAATTAACTTGACCAAAATACACTCATACTTTTACCTTAGATACTTTACAATACTCCAAAGTAAATTCATTTTTTCTTGCTCATTTTTTGCTATGAGTGTTGGAGTGGGAGATCTTACTACTTGAGTGTATTTTGACGAGCATCTCTAAAGACTCCCCCTACATTGGTGGCCCAAAAGATGATGACTATTGATGAAGTATAGGCTATCCATGCATATGTGCTAATTGTCTTCCTAACTTCTTAATGCATATTTTGTAGAGAGAATGGCATTCTCCCCTTAAGCCTTTTAGGATCAACTTGCTATTTATAAAGATGCAATCTTGATTCTCTCAAAAATATAATATGGAACTAACAGTAATTTTTGCTTCAGAAATCATCTACATAGAAATTCTAAGATCAAGTGTGGAGCCTAAAGTCTCTCATTACTGATGTCCAAAAATCATAATGCAAATATTTTCAATGTAGATAGCAAACATCAATAATTTCCTCCTAAATAGTCAACAAGGAATCATTTTAAAAAGAATGACATTGTGAACAAACATTAAGGATCCAAAAATTACAATTGCAACAACAAACTTCAACTTGATGCTTAACAAGAAAGATCTTTTAGATAGATGATTCCTTGTGATAAATCATTCCTTGTTTGTAAAAGTGTTTCCTTTCTAGAAAGTTCATGAAATATAGTCAAGGGCCCAAACAAGTAATTTTATCACACCCTGTCTAAAACCATTGGGACCACAAGGAGGAAACATATTTTTGGTCTAAATCTCAAAGAGTAATACAAAAAAAAAACATTATATGAGCTGGATCACAAGGCATATATGTTCTAGCTACAATGAGATGGTTCTTTTACATGATAATGAAATATTCTAACTTACTAGATCTTATTTATGTGTTTCTGATTCTTGACACTTTATCATTCAATGGCTACTAAAAAATTTAAGGATCATTTTGCTTTATCTGTAACTCAACAGCTTGTAACACCAAGTGAGGATTTATTTAGATATACAAAGATTTCCAATAGTGTCCATTCAACAATCTTCTAACCACTAGCATTTATAAAAGTAAAATAATCAAAATTAAGTTCAACAAGTCAAGAAAATAAAGATTACAATCATAGTTATCGTATCTTATCTTGCTTGCTTTTAACTATTGGCATGATTAAGTATGTTGAGGATGAGGCCCTCCATTATATAGTACCTCCATTACTTGCATTTAATCCTTACCATTTTTGACATCAATGTATTTGTTCAAGTATCTTATTTTATTTAAGTTTGGTACTTCATGCTTGTATTCTAATCCTTCAATATCACTAGTTCTTTTATCAACATGTGTAGTCATCCCTTTCTCTTTATTTTTCTCTTTAGGTCTCCAAATCTTTCTAACATGCAAGACACTCTTTCTAGGCTCCTTTTGATAAGACCATTTAGCTAATTTATAATGATTCAACCATAATAAAAATGAGATTGCTTGTGCCCATACTCTCCACAATAATAACACATAGTTTTTCTTATTTGGGCTACATGTTCAAACCTGGGCGTGTATCTCTAATTTGGTGAAGTGCTTGTAGATGTCTCATAGTGAGAATCATTTCTTAGTCCCCTTTCATCATTTGGATCTCCTCCTTGTTCCAATTTGATTCGTAGAATCTCCTTCTCTTTTGTTAACCTATTACTCATGAGCTTTAAATATGCAAGATCCTTGTTAGCTTGCTCATAGGAAATGATTAGTTTTTGCACCTCAGCCCTTAGGTCTGAGTTTTTCTTTTCAAGATTTGAGCACTTGGTATTAAGTTGAGCTATCTCTAGTTCTTTAGTACAAAAGGCCTTTTTCATTTTAATGCATAAGTTCTGAAACAAGATTATTTCCTTGCAAAGTATATCATACCTTTCTTCAATGGTACCTTCACATTCATTAGCTTCTACTAAGGGATATTCATGTGTAAGGGCCATGTAAATAAGATGTGATAGTATGGAGATGTCATCTATTTTATCTTCACTATAATTTTCATCCCAGCTTGTGTAGATATTCTTAGCCTTCTTATCTTCTTAAGCTTCATCATCGGAGATTAGATCATTGATGAGTTCTTGATTAGTCAAGACTATAAATGAAATATGTAAATCTTTGAGTGTATTACTAGTTTCTTCTTCATCATCCCAACTTGTATTAGATGATATTTACTTTCCTTTCTTCACTAAAGTCTTCCTCTTGTGAATTGTATGCACTAGGACATTCAGAGGCCATGTGGCCTCTTCTATAACATATCCATAATTCCATAGAAGAGGTATAAAAATTAGAAATTTTGAATTTCTTACAACTTTTCTCACCTTTGCTATTCAATATGTTGTTAATGAGTTGAGTGCATTCATCCAAGATGAATATCATTACTACAAATGTTACATAATTTAAAAATCCTTACATTTAAGCCTTCCAATACATGAAGTTGATCCCATCAAACATTGGTGGCTTGGTGTATGATTCTTCTTCCATCATTCACTCATAAGTTGTTAAGCTCAAAAATCAAGAGTACTAGACTTTGATACCACTTGAGGACCAAGAACTTAAAAGGGAGGTTAAATAAGTTTCCTAATTTAAACAACCAAGATAACCAAAATCACACACTAATTTATGTGGTTTCCCAACTTGAGCACTACTTTACAAAGTTTAAGCTCTGCATGAAGTATTTTCTTGTAGGAAATCCACTCAAACTTGCAAGGTCTCAACAAGCTAAAAATGTGGTTTTAAAAATCCCACAACCTTTATAGTCAAGTGAGCTATGCACAAAAATGTTTTCTTACTAGAAGCAGACTCAACCCTGCAAGGTCCCAACAAGCTCATAAGATGTCTTCTCATAAGAAGCACATTCATCCTGTAAGGCTTACAAAGAGAAAAAGAATAAAGAAGCAAATGTAACTATACTTTACAAATTCCTTGCTTTAAAGCTTTCACAATACAAAATAAAACTTACAAAAGATGGAGAATTAAAGAACTAATCACATCACAAGATACATTCAATGATGAAGTAATTGTATGAACAATGCTTGTTCTTTTCACAAGGATTCCATTCTATTTTATAGACATTTTACTTCTCAAACAACCCTCAAAATTCACGTAATGGCATGGCAAGGAAATGGCTAGTTTGAACATCCTATTCAAGCTTGGGATTTCTCACTAACCAACCTCTTGTAGATGGGATGTCCCACTAAAAATTGGCATGCCTCACTTGGGACATCTCAATAGAAATTGGGAAGTCTATTATTTTTGTGGAACATCTAGCCTAAAAATAGCTTTCATTTCTAGCACATCTAGGTAAATACTAGAACATCTTGTTTTGACTTCATGTATTCTTATCATCTTTTCTCTTTGTTTTATGATTGAGACTCTTGTTACATCTTAGATTGATAACTCAACTCTCATATTGGGCTCAACTTGTTATTTGTTGGAATCTCTTCTTGACACCATCTACGCTCCTGTTCTAATCTTGTCATCTTGTCATGATCATGATTTTGTCTTTTCCAAGTCTTGCAAGATTTCTAGAAGCACATTTTCAACATTCTCCATTTTCTAAGGTTTTGACACACTAAAATGTCAACAAACACTACTTTCTTCTAACCCTACAACCTCCTCCCTTGCCCCTCTCCCCTTAAAATCTTTTTAGATAGTACTTTTTTTTAGTGCCTCACCCTCCCCCCAATCTAAAAATTAACTATTCTACAAACCTCTCAAACCCAACCCATTGGCGAATTATTTTGCTCGCACCCATGTCTAACGAGAAAGCATATATTATAGTAGCAATTGAATATTGCACAAAATGGGCTAAAGCGATAGCTGTTACAGATTGCACATCATTCACTACTGCTAGATTTATACAACAACATATTGTAAATAGGTTTGGGATGCCACATTCACTAATTTCTAATAATG
The DNA here is from genome assembly GCA_015680685.1 of Gnetum montanum. NCBI lineage: Eukaryota > Viridiplantae > Streptophyta > Gnetopsida > Gnetales > Gnetaceae > Gnetum > Gnetum montanum. The sequence continues at coordinate 57,992 of MNCI01029455.1, forward strand.
GAACTCATTTCATAGGTGCCACATTTAGAAAATTAATGCAACGCTTTGGGGTAGAACATAAATTAGCACCTTACCACCCCCAAGCCAATGATCAAGTAGAGGTAACCAACTAGGAGATTACAATAATATTAATGCAAAACATTAGCAAATACATGAAGGATTGGAGCACAAAACTTAATAATTCTCTCTAGGCTTACTGATCAACTTGGAAACTTTCTATTGGATATTATCCTTATGAGTTAGTGTATGGGAAACTTCCAATGCTCCCAATTCAATCTAAGCTTTGTACACTCTTAATGGCCTATGAACTAAACCTTGACCTAAGTTTAGCATAAAAGGAAAGATTGATCAATCTGAACGTGCTAGACAAAAATTGCTTAGTGGCCCTATCTTTGAATGAGGTGAACAAGGCATTTAGCTAGCAATGTCATGACCTTAGAATTAGGAAAGTAAGGTTTCGACTAGGAGATAAGGCCCTCTATTAGAACCTCACACATAAACCTCAAAAGGAAAAAATTCAAACATTGTGGGAGAGACCTTATATAATTGATCAATCCTTTTCCTCTAGGGCCATGATAATTTACAAACCTGAAAACCCAAATAAAAAGAAGTTCGTCAATATCCAATAAATTAAACCTTTTCTAGAACCAAGATTGGCTAGTGTAAATACTACCTCACTTGATGGACATCCACGTTCTAGTTTTCAAATCTCCTCCTTCCAACTCAGTTGTGGGGGAGATGGCCATCTGTGTTGACCATTACCATGGCCTCTCAATTTTTCTACCCTTTTTATTTTTCACATTTTTGATTTTAAAAATTTTTTATTTTCAAATTTTTCTAATTTTATATCATTTTTAAGTACATTTAAATTTTCTTGATTCTTTTACATTTTCTTTTATATTTTACTTTTTTTCATTTCTTTTGATTAAGTGTGATATTTTCTCATTTTTGCTAATAAATTTGCTTTATTGTCACAGGACACAATGCTACTGTTGCTGTTTGCTAATGATGGTTTGTGCTTAATGTGTGATTGTTGATGTCTGGTTTCTATTTTTGAATTCTGATGTCTAATGACTTTGACATGATTTATTTTTCATGGAATATGTAGTGAGTCAACGTCATCCACCCATCTAATGAACTCTATGGTTTTTATTGTTCTAGGAATTTGAGGTCCCTTTTTCATTAAAGAAACATTTAATCAATTAGTGATCATGGTAGTTCTAGAATTAGGAAGAATCCAAAGGTTTGTAAAGGGTGTGACTTTAAGGGGACTCAATACTCTTTGTACTGTTCTTTTTGCTTGAGTGTTTGGCTTTTTTCTTTTTTACAAACTTCTTACCATTCCATACCATCAATGATAGGAAGAAAAATAACATCGTTGCATGGTGTGATTCCCATCATTCAAAAAAGACAATGGGAATTCAAAGTGCACCCCTTGGAAATGAATAAGTTCTTACATGGTGTGGTTCCCATTTTCAAAAAAAAAAACAAACAAACAATGGAAATTCAAAGCACACCCCTTGGACAAATAAAAAGGACTACAAACACTAGTTATGGGACTCGAAAGACATACACCTATGCCTGAAGGTCCCCTCTAACTAAGGCCCTCTCTCTCTCACTTCCTACTTCTCTCCTCTTTGTGGAACAGTGGTTGTCTTGTGGGGACACTCTTGTGTCTTGAGTGGGTGGATTGGTCTTAGAGTGGTGATGTGAAATGACTAAAAGCGAATGGCTTTGGTCTAGACTAAGGATGGAACTTCTCAGGTCATTTTAACCATAATTCCACAAGGGACTTCTTATGACCTTAATTTCGAACTCCATTCCACCTTCTCTATCATACATCCATGCTACCATAACTCACCTCACTACTAGGTTCTATGTTATGCTCTATGTCTTAGTTTGACATATTGGGATTCTTGAGTGGATTCTTTTGGGTTGGTCCTTAACTTGTGATGATCATTAAATCGACTATGGGGACCACAAACTCCTTAGTTGATGTTATGTAAGGGCAAAAAGGGCATGAACCTACTATGGGGAGGATCCACTTGCATAGCTTTTGGCTTGATTAGTTAAAGTTCCTTACCTTTGACATCACTACAATCTTATATTTTGTATTTTCCATTATGTAAACTGCTTAGTACTCCTTAATCTTTCATTGCATTTATCCATTAAATGAATTTTTCTCCATTTTTTCAAATTTATAAACTTCAAAATCCTCTTCTCATGATTTCATACTATTCTTGGTCTTCTAAGCTTTCATTTGACGCCAAGTTCATAAAATAAAATTCCTTGTATTTTGAAAGTTTGATCAAAGTCAATGGTGGTCAACAGTTGCATTGACAAGGCCTCATCAATGCAATACAAAAATACTATATATACCGCTGAATGCTTTGGAATTTTTTGCAATTTGGTCATAACACACAAGGAATTTTTACAATTTTTTAGAGCCCAAAACCTTCAAAAGTCCATAACTTTCAAACCATTGTCCAAATCACTCCGTTTTTTGATCTTGCATTTACCAAAGATAAGATCTTTATCATGGGGGCCACAAACCTTAAGGTTTTCAATGCAATTTTAAAAATTTTTCCAACTCCCCCAAGTGTTAGTAACCTTAATCATACATAAACATAAACTTTTTCCAAGTTAAACCTTCCAATAATCTCTAAGATGATTTATCAATGATACGGCATAAATAGAAATAACAATTGAGTTAATTAAATCAGCCATAATCACAACTTAGTCACATGTAACTAATCTCAAGAGTTAAGCTATCACAATTATTTTAAGTTACATAATTATTGCTAATCTATTGTGTTATTGTGATTACAAATGGCACAAAAAAATGTTTGTAGGAAGGAGAACCCTCACAACCATGGGAGAAATGACCCAGAGCTAGAAGGGGCTAGTAGGAACAAGGCCAAGAACAATAAGAGGTGACCCATGTAATGAGAACTCTTGATGAAGAGCCTAAAGTGGAATCCGTTCGATAGATTCCAGAAGAAGAAGTGCCTACAGAACAATCTCAATGAGGAGAAGTGCCTGGACCTATGCTAAGGCTTGAGGTCACTCTGACTCAAGCTTACCTAGACATCATCAGGTCCTAAGAGAGCCAAAGATTAGTTCTTAAAGAGATAAACTTCAGGCCATTTTTGGAAAAAGCTCTAGAGGATGTCAGAACACAATTGCAAATCTCTCCCATGTGGCCAATCATCACGACCAATGGGAAATGGTACATGGGAGAGACCTATCTCTTCTAGAATAGCCAAAGGCTAGGGTCTGCTATAAAAATCAAGGACATTCAAGTGTTCTACTTAGTAGAGGTTGTTGCATAGGCACTAGGGTTACTAGATATTGTAACATAGTTAGCATAGATATCAACAAGAGGTGATCCTAAGGAAAAAAGGGAGTGGACCTAGCGATGCTATAGGGTGGACCATAAGGAGTATGGTTCGGCCACACTGGCAAAGTGAATTTTTTTCAAGATTGCGGCCTATCACCTTAATCCAATGGTGAGTCCAAGAAAAGTAACTGCCTTCTCTACTTAAGCCTGCACCGCTCTAAGCAGGAAATTTCCTATTAACCTTCCACAGCTGATTTATTTGGAGATCAAGAAGCACTTCAAGGAGAACAAATGCAGAAGAAAGACCCTACCCTTTCTATGCCTTTTCAAAAAATGTTGCAAGAGGGTAAGTATTGTCCACTATTCAAATGACACTCTCAGGCATTCTCCCTTGGCCTCATGGGCAGAAATCATGAAAGAAAAAACACGAACCATTCAAGAAGAGGAGCTGCTACCACCACCACACACTTAGAAGACAACACCAAAGGCCTGCACAATCCTTGAGCATCTATGACAAATTTGAGAGTAGCTCTTGAGTGAACAAGAGTAGCAAGCAGGAATGAGTGGGACAGATCCATCTATGTATCAACCAACAATAAGCCATCTTAATGAGGTGGCTCGAACAATTAGTTAGATGGAGAGGGGTGGTTCCATTTTCTCTTCCCAAAGAATGTAGCTACCTTAGAGGTTGGATCCCAATGCTCGAGAGGTGATGATGTCATTAGCAACACATCATCTATTCCTAGAAATCTCTAGGAATGCCACCACTTTCTTGGTGAGGTTGGAGGAAGGTGAAGAGGCAACTATCTTGGTGATGTAGCACCAAGGGTAGGAGACGACAATAGAAGTGGTAGCCGACCATGTAGTTGAAGCACTTAATACACCTATGACATCTATACCAGATGTATTTTCACTCCAAAATGTCCAAACGTTCGTAGGCATGGTTAGTAGGAAATTAAATGTAGCCCAGCACAAACAACTACTAGAACGATTGGTAGGAGTTAGGCAACCAACTCTGGATATCTTTCATGTTCCGAAGAACATCATTGCAACCTAGTCGGAACTACTGAATGCAAGGGGTAGAGGCATCATTTTAGAGTGGTAATTAGAAACAACCTAAGAGCAAAATCAATGCTTGGTCGCAGAGGTTACTGAACTTCATGCCTAACTTATAGAACAAATAATCCTTAGCCCAATAACAACAAAAGATGAAGCTATCGAATAGCTTTAGGAATGATTTCAAAAGGCTAAGGAGGAAGTAGTAATGACCATCTTCAAATAGTCTACGGTAGAAGTTGAAATGCACTCAATTAAAAAGAACTTAAATCAAATGCGCCAAGAAAATGAAGCATTAACTATGCAAAAACATCACCTACAAAATGTTGATAGTCAAAGAAATCAAATGCAAGAATTCATCCATCAACAGTAAGAGTAGCTTGCCAGAGTCAACACTGAACTAAAGAAATTGATTGTAGAGAATCACAATCTATCAATGGAGGAGGTACACACCTTATGAAAAAAGTCTACCACTAAAATTGCTTCTTGGAAGAACGAAGCTCTTAAGTTTTTGAGAGTGAAAAATCACTACAGGGACCAAGTTGGTTTGTAAAAAGAAATTAGTGAAAGAGAAATCCATATGGCAAAGGCTAAAGTAAATGAAGCCATCCAGCAACTCCAATAAGGAAGAGAGATGTGGTAGCGCATCCTTGATGGGATTGATGCCTACAACAAAGTAGAGATCCACTTGAAGATGTTGCAGATCAAAGAGATGACAGAGTATATAGAGTTGGCCAATCTTCATTATGCAAACTTAGCAATGCTAATAGCCAGATGACCATGGTCAAAATTGGAGAAACAAGTGGTTAGCTTGTATCTACTATATGAGGCCAAGTTCAAACACCACAAGGATGCCAAGTAAAAGCTTGAGATTACTAATGCTAAACTCGAGTCCTCAAAGGATGATTTACAAATCAACAATCCATTAATGAGAACCTAGTCAAATGGATGAATGACTACCAAGAGTTGAAGAACACAGTGCAAAAATTTGACATTGAACACAAATAATTCGCTACCTAGTTCGTCAATGTCAAGGAGTTGTTTCCAGCAATCTCGTATCCTTGGGATGTGCCCATTCCCACCCACATTGGGAAAGCTACATGGATGATGCATGATCCTAGGAGTAAGGAGGAGAAAATGAAAGCACTGTTGGATGCTTTCTACCGTCCACCTAAAGTTGTAGCAACAGTAGGACAGCCACAGCCACCTTAACCACCACCAGTATGTGAAGTCGGTGAAGGTCCCTTAGAGCCTTAGGAACCACCATTGCCTGGGACCACTTGATCTTCTCCAACAAGCTTCACATCATCAAGGAACATGTTATCTAATTTTTTGAAGAGTTGTATCATGTTGTTTAATTTTGTATCTTGAACACCACTATTTTTGTAATTTGTTGATCTGTACACCTGAGCACTCCATTTTTTGTCAAGTTAGTCAAGTTTGTTTTGTTGAAGAATAGTCAATCAATAATCTCATACCTTCCCAATTTTGTAAAAGAACTTGAGGACTAATTTTCATTCAGTTGTGGGGGTATGATGAATCGTCATTGGTTGGCTACATCGGCAAGGCCTCATCGATGCAGTGTTTGTTCGTCGCCTATAAATACATGCCTACCAACCACATTTATGGGGAGTCCAGATTTCAGTAGTAGTGAAGCTCTTACATTTTCTCCATTTGAAAGTTAGAATTTTTTCCCTAAGTGCCTGTGGTAGGAGTCATTAAGTGTACGAATCTTTATTCGTGCATTGTTGTACCTAAGCATGATAGTGTGTGTGGCAATAAAGATGAGCTTTCTAATAAACCTTGTAGCACTTTGGATAGATTAGCTATTTTACTTATGCATTCAATGTTTTCAATTATTTGTTAATTATTCTCACTCATGCAACACATCTTATGATGCATCTCACTCATCTACTTTGTATGCTTCCAACCAACCAAGATCTAATTTTGAGCACAAAGACAAAGCTAAGTATACTAACTTGCTCATGAAACCTTCCAAGCTTCTAGAATAGTTGCTTAAAGACAATTGTATTCAACATAAGTAATTGTCCAAGGAGGCTTGTAAGAGACACGATCATCTTTGTAAGATAGCTAGAGATCCAACGATAACAATCAAAGATGATCCAAAACTACCGAAGTACTTCAAGCTTGACAAGTTTTGCCATTATCATCAACTAACTAGTCATGATACCAATTTTTCCTAGCATTGAAAGATGATCTCCAGAAGATGATTGATCATGGAGAGCTAGTGTTGAATGAGCCCAACTCTCCAAATGCCAATAATGACCCCTACACCATAGCTTCATTCACAACATCTACTCAATCTAGTCCTCCTAGAGAATCCTTTATCATCAAGGCACCACCTTGGCCATAGAACCTAAGGCCTAGAGCACCTTTGTCATATGAATACCACCACCCATGCCTTCTAAAGAGACTTTTGTGATATGTGTTCCATCTTCAGTGAAAACAACATCAAAACTAAAAAAAATTGTTATCAATCCCACCAAGCCTAGGAAGCCATTTGTTATTAGGGATCCTCCACCATCCACAAGAAAACCTATAATAACCCATGACCAATGCTCACCTATTGTGGCCAATACCTCTCAAATGTCATCACCAAGTAACATGAAATGACCACGACAACATTGGCGAAAACAATCTATCATGAAATCAAAAACTAAGCCCACTGAAGATAGCCAATAACCAAAGGCTGAGAAGAAAGTTGACCTACAAAAACCTACATCAAGGTTAGCCCTACCCGTGAACTTCATTACTCAAACTACATCAACTAGTTAACCAAGAGAGAATCACAAATTGAGTATGAGCAAGGGGTCTAAGCAACACATGTTAAAATATGAGCCCAAAATTCTAGAAAGAACGGAGGCAATCAAGACTACTAAGGCTAAAAAATCACATGCCAATAAAAGAATTTTTTCATGACAATGGAACAAGTCAAAAGGTCCCTAAAGAAAAAGAACACATCGTTGAACCTATATGACCTAGTTAGGACTTCTCCTACTCATAGAGACACACTAGTTCAAATGTTGACTTCTATTCCTATAAGCAAAGACATGTCTACTGATGAGTGGTGAGGTACCCCTACACTCAATCATACAAAACAAGCGTAGCACACATGATCCAGTCAAACTTCACAGACTAAATGCCTAAATGCCCCATGGAACACTTGGGGTTAATCATTCGTTATCTTCCT
>MNCI01029455.1:66067-81493 GCA_015680685.1 Gnetum montanum
TCTTATTTATAGATTTGATGATGGACCACGATATCACGTCTCATCATACCCCCATGACTGAATGAACACTCGTCCTTGAGTTCCTTACAATAATATCAGGTAGGTATGGAATTATTAATGGGAATGGAACTAATGGGATGACATGTGAACGGATCATCATTACAAAACTTGACAAAATTGGTATTCATGACAACAAGGGTGAACGCCTTATTACAATGACATCAGGCCTTTGTTGGCAACTAAGAAAGAGAGAGAGAGAAGTGTTGCTGCTACCAACGCCAAGATTGTGCCTTCATTGTCCATCCGTAGGCGTGCCATCAATCTTGCTCCTTGCATAGCTACTTCAATGTTGCTCCAGTCCAAGTGTTTACTCCAGATCCAATCCGTTGTTGTATGTCTGCCATCTGCACACACAACACAATCATATATTAGCAAGGATAAATCAATCATCATGTAATTAATACCTTGCTTCGGTGTAGGTCCATTGGCTAGGTTGTGGTATGGTTGGTATGGATCTGGGAATATGTTACTGATGACTACCAAAGGTGTAGGGGTTAGGAAGAAAATCAAAAATTTCAGGGCTAGGAAAAATCGAAAAAATCAAGCCCCATACCCCCATAACTAATCGCGAACCTCTGGTAGCGTTAGAATGAAGAAAGAAAAGGAGTGAGAAAGATAGATAAAAGGGACAACTATGGCATTGATGAAATGGATGCCAAGATGGAAATGAAAAAAAATAAAATTAATTGCAAAATGTTAAGGCAAAGAATTTAACTAATGCGTCAAATAGGAATGTTAGTGGGTCCTCCCCAAAGTAGGCTCATGCCCTTAATGCCCCGAAAAACCCATAGTCAAAGAGTCTGTAGGCCTTGGGAATGTCATATGGAACAAGAGTTAAAGTTTTAACCACAAGAATTTACCAAAATAAAAACAATGCATCAACCAAGATATATACACTAATGATACAACCGGTAATGAGGTGAACAATGGAGAGAAGGATGGAGAGAAGAGAAATGGAATGGAATCCCAAGAACAAGGTGGTGTACAGCCCCTTGTGTGTTTGATGATTAATGTGACTTGGCAAATCTCATTCCAACTCCGGCCTAAAACCAACCACATCCAGTGACTTCACATCAACACATTCGGTTAAACCATCCACTTGGACAACAAGAATGCACTCTCCAAGAGCCACCACCATTCCGACGAGACAAAGGAGAGAATGAGAAGTGAGAAGGGCCTTAGTTAGAGGGAGCACTTTGGGTTCCATAACCAGTGCTTGTAGCCCAAGTTTATTCGTCTAAGGGGTGTGCTTTGAATTCTCACTTTGTTTTTTTTTTTTTTGTGTTTTGTGTTTTTATGCGTGAGAACCACACCATGCAAAGACTTGATTATTTTTATTGTATCAGCTTCCGACAGTTGGAGTAACATCGGAACGGTAAGAAAACTCAAGAAGAAACATTCAAGCATCCAGGAGAATGACCAACATAAAAGCATCAAGTTTCCTTGAAGTCACACCCTCTTCAATCCTTGAGTCCTTCCTTAGTTTGAGAAATACCTAGTCACCGATTCGTTAAAGTTCTTATTAGAAGGGGATTGTACATTTTCAAGTCGAGAGAAACCATAAAAATTTATGGATGGATGGATGAAGTGGTCTCATTGCCTACCATATCAAAAGAAACATACCTTAGTATCAACATTGTGACTTAAAGGTAAAAACCAAACATTAGCAACCAATATGAAAATAGTTCATACCATCATGAAGAACGCTTATTATGGAACAAACTTACAGGGTGGATCACACACACACACAAAAATTGGAAAAGTATAATGATGTTGTAAAACAAAAACTAGAAAAGTTAAAGAAATTTGTAAAACAAAAAGTAGAAAAGTTAAAGAAATTTGTAAAACAAAAATGTGTAAAACAAAAATGTTGTAAAACAAAAATTAAAAAAGAACTGAGGGCCCCATATGGTTAGCATAGGTGGCCATCTCTCCCATGACTGAGTTATAAGGGAGAGATCCAAAATAATGAGCATTTGTTTGAATTTCGTAGAAGTGCCCAACTTCTCCCAACTGATGTTCTTAGGTTGAGGGGTGGAAGTTGGTGACGCTCATATTTGAATGTGTCTATGCCTTCGTTGTTGGTATGGGTTTCCTCAGTTCGTTCCATGCATATTGGTCTACTCCTTCTAGTAGTTGTCAACCATGGGGTGTCTACTACTTCTTGTGTGGTTGCTACATACAGGCATCTTTGGTTCAAAGTTTCTTGGGCACACCTGTTACATGGAGACATTTCCTCCATGTCATCACCCGATGAATCACTGTATGTGATGCATGGAACTTTCCTCTTCTCGATCTTTCCACAAATGTTTATGTTAGAGATTTCCAAGGAAAGATCGTGGATCGTAAGGCATGCGTCTACTGTACTAAGCCATGCCCTTCCCATTATAATTGGGAAGTCCCCTTCATTGTTGTTAACCTCAATCACCAAGAAATCAGCTGGGTAAGACCAACCACACATAGTGGTAATGACGTCCTCCACCAATCCCAAGGGAATGATGATGGACTGGTCTGCCATCTCTAGTTGAATGTTGCTCTTCTTAAGTTGGGGCAAGTTCCAAGCGTGATACATCTCTCGCGAAATTAAGTTGACTCCGGACCCTAAGTTAAGAAGAGCCCTATGTGGTTTATTTTCGGTGATCTGCAAATATATTAAGGGACTCCCAGGGTCAATTAGGTTCCTGGGAAGGTGGCCTACCTTAATCCAGTTGGTTATAGTATGCGTTAACATAACCGTATGCATTAAGCTCTAATTTTGGATGGAAGGGTGCTCCAAAGTGTTAGATGGTGGAGGAGTGTACATGGCCCCAACCGCATGTTGTTGTGAGAGTTTGTCTGGGCTTTTGGTTTTGAGTAAAGTCTTCTTTTTTTACAGTTGTCAAAACCAACAGCAGGTTGGATATTTACAGCTCTCACAGCATGACGTTTCTATGGTTGAGGAGGAAGTTGCCCTTGCATTATTGGAGCAGGAGGTGTTATGGGAACTACTTATGGTGGAAGAGGTGCAAATGGATTAGGATGATGGAACAAGTGTGAGATGTCTCCCAGAGGAGAAGGAGTCCTTCTGAAGTACTCTCGAACTTGGTAGTGATGGTTGGGGGTTGAGTGACTCATCGAGTCACTTGGAGAAATTGGCTGCTACACATAATATCCATAAGGGTCAGGCTACCGGTAAGGGTACTGTTGTGTTGGTAGTGGCATCCCCCATGACTTTGGGTGTTGCCACTGCTGATGCTGTCTAATGGACTGTGGTGGAGTTCCACTTGGATAATATGTTAAGGGTTGGTGGAATTTCCTTGGGTTACCTTGTGGATAAGGTAACCTGGGGGGTGTTTGCCATTGGTTGAGTCTTGGATTAAGCACATACACCCCAAACTCCTGTAGATGTGAGCTGATGGGGCAACATCCCTTAGGATGGTCATAATGGCAAATCTCACATCCATCGTCATTTTCTGTGTCAGAATCCTCAGCCACATCGGAGTTAGTGATTTTTCCCTTACCCTTGTTATGTGCAGGGCCTAAATCTCTCCAATTTTTCTTACCTTTATCACTACTTTATTCAACCTTAGACTCTTCTACAATTTTCAAGACAATTTCAATTCTTGAGTATAAGGAATCCCACATTTGGTCTACTTTGGCCGATATCTCGATTGTTAACTTTTGGATCAACAAAGTTTTCCAATTCACCAACTCTTTGATTGGTGACTCATCTCTTTCGAAGGGAGGGATCATGGTTGTACTCTTCCACACTTTACCTTTTAGCTCCCCCTCTTCTTTTGCTACTTGCTCCAACAAGCTACATACTTCATGGGCTCTAAGTTGTGAGAGTCTCCCTTGGGCGTAAGTCCCAAGGGTTGTTCTAGTTTCATTCCTTAGCCCATCCACGATGTGGCGAAGTTGATCCCGCTAAGCGTACCCATGGCCTGGGCAATGATGTAACAATGTGTAATAGTGGGCCATGGTAGCATCCAAGGGTTCATGTGTACCTTGCTTTCAGCGTTGGATCTACTTACGAAAATTGGATACTTTGGAGTACATTTGATACTTTTCGTTGAACAGTTCTAGCATCGTACTCCACCTCCTGATGGTTTTTGGTTCTAAGGATCGGTACCAGCTCTCTGCTTCTTTGGTGAGCATCCTTGGGAACAACTTAAGTTTTTGCCACTCATTTTCTATATTCTACAAGGCACAAGCATCGTGGAATGCTTGTAAATGATTTTGTGAATCAGCATTATATCCCCCTTCAAATTGTAGGATGTTATTCATGTCTAATTGTTTGATCCGGCTATCCTTTAAATGCCTTGTGGGAATCCTAACTGCCTCCGTTATGTTAAGAATACTTCAGGTTGTGAGTAGGGGCTCGTCATGATCGTCTCTTTCATGATGCCTGTGATGTCTGCGTTGTTCCCTACTCTCCCTACGTCCTTGCCCTTGTCCTCTCTCTTGACTTTCCCATCAAGGTCTTTCTTCTTTCTTACTTTTATCCTCACCTTTATGTTCATGGTGGCTGCACCCAAATGTGGAAGGAGAGGATGAGTGATGGGATGAAGGAGAAGAAGAAGGGGAACCATCGTCATGACGATTTTTCTTACCTTCTCTTCAACTGCTACAGCCCCGATCGTGGTGAGTTGCTCTTATGAGAGGAAGGCATTGTTACTGGTGTGCTAGTTCACTGTTATATAAATTTTCTCTTTTAATTAACCCGAAGGTTCGTTAAGGCTCACAACGATGTGAGTGATATCCCTTATGTTCTATTCGGCGCACAAACACTTAGTCCCCGGCAACGGCGCCAATGATGAGTGGCGAGGTACCCCTACACTCAACCATACGAAACAAGCGTAGCACGCGCGATCCAGTCGAACTCTACAGACTAAATGCCTAAATGCCCCATGGAACACTTGGGGTTAATCATTCGTTATCTTCCCAAACTTATTGTTGTCACGGTGTGTGGTTAAGTAAGTCGAGGTATATGATTTTTTTGGTCTTTTCTAGTTTTATCTCCTATGCTATGAGGTGAAGGGTTGAGAAACTAACTAACTCTAACTAAGGACCTAAGTCTAAATTAACTAGCGTTAGCATCTGTTCCCACTTACCGTACACACCCTGAACTATGCAACTGTGGCTACCAAACGCTAATCATTACTAGGATCACCACACGTAACGCACGTGCTCGAAGTGGTCGTATTGAGGCACCAAACTAGCCTAAGCGTGATGAGCAGCCGATTCCTTGACTAGCCCTACACATCCATAAATGCTCGTAATCAAGTTGTACTCATCCCGCGTTCTAGGAGACAAGGGTGAGAGAATCTAATCGCAATGAGTAGCCGATTCCTTGATTAGTCGTACATATTCGTCAATGCTCGTAATCAAGTCGTACTCATGCCGCGCTAATGCATGTAATAAATAACAGGTAATAAACCTATTCCATGCACTGCAAGGTTTATCCACAAAGCTCTTCTTTATTGTCGTACACAACTTACGTTCAGGTACAAAGCTGCTCGAATAAAGATCCGTTCACTTGGGGACTCCTACTACGGGCACATGGAAAATGTTCTATCTCTGGAGTGATCAAACTGCTAGAGTTTCCCTACTTCTAACTAAGGATGAGAAATGAGGGGAGTGCCGCCTCTTATTTATAGATTTGGCAGCGGACTGCGATATCGCGATGGCCGTGATATCACGTCTCATCATCTACTAACAAATAATTCATTCACTTTGTCATTGAGCAAACTTAGTGTAGAGAAAAAATCCATCAATCCATGCTTACTTTCATGACAATGAAGTGGAAATTAATCCACAAAATGGAGAAGTGCTATTTACTCCTCTCCTTGTTACCATATGTGTTGGCAAGTATAAGGTTCATCATGTTCATGTGGACGATAGGGTAGCAACCAACATGATACCATTTAGCATTGTTGAATAATTAGGCCTAACTAAAAACATACAGGAGACCTCTACCTTTGTGCTCAAGTCATTCAATAGGTCACATGTAGCGGTATGAGGTTCTATCTCATTAAAATTTGTAGACATGGAACAATTTTCCACATTCGCCAACTTCTTGGTGGTTAAAGAGACACCTGGTTGTAACTTGATCCTAGGAAGACCATGGTTAGGTAAGGTTCAAGAAATTTGATCTTTGATACACTAGGAGATTCACGTGTTGTATGAGAATGGTAAAATTGTAATTTGTGGGGATAACATGTGTTTACCATCAATTAACAATGTCAATGTTGAATGAGGATTAGAAGTGAAGTTTCTAGATTGGTAAAGTTAGTAATGTGATGATAATGAAAGATGAACATGGTACATCAAAAGGATTTACATTTGTTGATTATGAAAATCATGAATATGTTATTGTTGTAATTGAAAAACTCAATAGTTTAAAATTAGGTCCAAAAAAGTTGTATGTTGGAAGAGCCTAGAAGAAGTATGAAGGTTGTTAGATCTTGAAAGAGGAATATGTTCGTAGACATCAACAACTAATTGCAAAGTTCTAGGATTCAAATATTTATGTAAAGAACCTCCATATGACAATTGATGATGGTGAACTGCACAAGTTTTTTGGACCATTTGGAAATATAACATGAGCAATAGTAATGTGGGAACAACAAGGCAAAGGTATTAGCAAGGGATTTGACTTTGTCTGCTTATCTTCCCCTCAAGAAGCTAATCATGCTTTAAATAATCTAATTGGTAAATTGTAGAAAGAGAAAAAGCTTTATATGAGTCATGCACAACCTAAAGAAGTTCAAGCAATGCAACTAGCAGTCGAATTTGCTAACCAATCAATGCAAGGAATATATGTTGCTAGTAGTCCTATTCATACTACAAACATTTATTATTCATGTGATCCTAGAATGCTGTCCCTTGCTCCTCATACCATAATGCATGAACCTGATATGAATGTTTTGCTTGTTGGACATCTGCCCCAAGTTTTAGTGTTGCTGCAAGAAACCATCCTTCCTATCAAGGGTCCATGCCACTAATGGCAATGTTGCCTAGTCCCTTAAGGTTTAATGGACACAAGGTTGTTCAACCACATCAATCCTTAGCACCTATTACCAAATCCTATGGAGGTTCATGTCCAAAATGGTCATCAATATATAATATATCAATCCTAACCGTAGCTGTGCGATATGAATATAACTCGAAAAGTAAATATATATATATATATATTAAAATATTTGTCAATTCTTCCCTAAAATAACACAATTTTGAAGTGGCATTACACCGGCAAAACAAAAAACACAAACCTATCCGTTGGGCAGGTGGCAAGCACCCTTTTTTGTGGCATGAACTCTATAATTATCACCATGCCTAAACACATCAACTCTATAATTATCACCATGCCTAAACACATCAGGCATCCAAGACAAAAACTAAGGGATGGATGATCCATATGTTACGGAAAACAACACCATGCCTAAACACATCAAGCATCCAAGACAAAAAAATAAGGGATGGATGATCCATATGTTACGGGAAAACAACAGCAAAAGACATGCTCAAAAAAATAAGGGATGGATGATCCATATGTTATGGGAAAACAACAGCAAAAGACATGCTCAATAAATATGGTGGTAGAATCATCAGCAGATGCAGTGGTGGTAGTTTTATTTGCAGATGTAGTGCATGAAGCCGTTGTTGCTGCTTTTAGGGTTAGTTGTTGTTGTTTCATGTGACCTACAACGGTTGGTTGGTTTGTTTGTTTTGTTGTTGGGTTTTAAGGGGAATTGCAGGGGATTCATCATCATGAAGAAGAAAAGCAGGGATTTGTGTATGAACCTCAGCATGGGCATAGCAACAACGTGGATGCACAAGAAGGCCTGCACTAATAGAGAAGCCCATGAACTTGAGTTCCAGGTGGAGCAGTTATTCTCTTGGGTATAGTATTTTTCAACAAGGATTCTTTCTTTGTTTCTTACCACATCAATCCATAATACAGTGTCTGTACCTGTAGAAATTAAATGGATGAGAGAAATTAGATGTGTATGTATGTACAGAAATTTAGGATGAGCTTTTGTGAATCACGCTATGGGTTTGATGATTTTGTTTTGTGGGTTCTATATTGGGTTTGCATTTTCTTTGATTTTGATTTGTTGTGGCTTCTTTACTGCAGGTGACTACCATGGATTCCATAGACGTTGCTAGCAAACATGAATTCGTCCTTGCACAGGCCAAGCCCAAGAAGCCTTCCAAACCCAAACAAGTATCTATTTATTGGCTAAAGTTTTCTATTAATTTCATCTTAGGAAGCGATCAAATAGAGAAATAAACTTAGGAGGGAGCTTATGCAAGATTTTCAGTTTAGCACTACTAGTTGGCTAGATGTAGGTCAGTTACCAAACAAATGGAAACCAGTACACACTTTCTCCAAGGTTTTCATAGGTATAAATCATTATTAACTGGTAATTACCAGCCAACGATTATGTTCTATAGGATTTATTGAATCCATTTGAATTGAAACAATCTTTTACCTAATGCATGTACATCTTAGTTACTACCTAATGCATGTACATCTCAGTTACTAGAAAACAGGTCAGTTTTTTTCTTCTTTACTAGTCCTCCACGATTTGTGGGGTGAGAATTGAGCTTATGCATGATGTATATTTTAGCAATGCTAATAAGATTTCCTACCCACGAGTTACATGCATTCAAGAGTTTGTAACTTTGTATTTCATAATAGGAAGCCAAGTTGCCTAAGTGTTTGTAATGGGAAGCTAAGTTTGCTCAGAAAGGAAAGCACAGAATAACTCGGTGAACTTGTATTGGCATATTCTTGTAGACCCAAAAGAATTCAAGAGCTAAACGTTAACACCCAAGTTTTGTAACGGCTGATTATGCGCAACACGGTAACCTGCCAGACCATAATTGAAGAATCTAAATAGTTTAAATGCAATGGCCGATTCAATGGCCATGCTCCAAATGCCCAATTCAATGATCATTTTCCAAATCGTGACACGAATACGTTCAAGCACAATAATGGCAGACACAAAGGAGCTAATGGAGTAGCACCTCCTTCTCTACACAGTCAAGCAAGCATCAAACTGAGTCACTTATCAGTACACTTGCAAAGGAATCATTGACTGAGCAGAAACAAATAATTTGAGACCACATGTATCCACTTGTTCTGGAGCTACAACCAAAAATATTTTCTTAAAAAAAGGACTTTCCTCATGGACAGAAAGTTGTGTGGTGTTGGCGTGGAGGAGAAAGCGGATGTGGGAAGGAAATTCATGGCCTGTCGCAGGAACGGACATGAGAAAATGGCATTGACTATATACGCTTTACCACACCCACAACAGGTGCAGAATCTACGACAACAGGGTTGCAGGCTTAATGGGACAAGTGCCGGATTAGTGCACTGAAAGTAACCAAATACGCCGCCTCAATGAAATGGATCTAACACGCTCTTGAAGTGAAATCACGAGAGGTCAAACATGCTAAGCCAATGAAATAAGCCTAAGCACGCTAGCAAGCTTGAAATCTCAGTAGTATCGACCATGGATGTTAGTCAGTTGCAGCGTCGATTTGGGAATTATACGTTGTCTTTGTTTTAGGAGGGCTTTCCGGGTGAACAATTTACGCAGCTGTAACAGTTGTAGGACGAAAGCAATCCCTATTTCATCGAGAAAGGTAAACGTCCATGTTCACCAATTCAAGGGCAGCAGTGCCAACGTAAATGCACATCGTAAATGCACATCGAGTGAAAGCAGAGTTTGTAAGTCTTCAGGCATTTTGTGGCTTTGCCACTTCCTCCCTACCATGACTATCACTGTCAGGAATACTACTCTGCCAATGCACTCGACGCCACCAACTCTCACATGCTGGGTATGAGCTCCTTCCCAAGCCAAGAACTGCCCTTCACACGCTAGGGATAGGAAATAAAAAATGAAATTGGATTTACACACCATCTTTTGGTTTAGATTTGGGTTTTTTCAGTCTCACACGCTCTCAATATGGTCCATATTGATTGCATGTGGGCCCCACATAACATGGGCAAAAATGTCCAAGGTTTCACATGCTATCTCATGCACTATGCTAGCTTGTTTGGATCTCATATGCTACACTAGCATGTTTGATAGCTTGTTTGGGTCTCATATGTTGTGCTAGCTTGTTTCACAACTTTTTTGGGTCCCTTACATTATGTTAGCTTGTTTAGCTTCATAAGTTATGTTAGCTTGTTTGATAGCTTTTTTGGCTCCCACACGTTGTAGCTTGTTTGACAAGCTATCAACCTGGTCAATGTTGCCCATACGCTACTTAGGATGGCCAAACAAGCCATTAAAGCCACACGTTGTTGTAGCTTGTTTGATAAGCTATCAACCTAGTCAATGTTGCCCATATGCTACTTAGGATGTCCAAACAAGCCATTAAACCCACATCATACAATCCATATGCTACCATACAAGCCCAAACAAGCTAATAACCTAGTCAACAATGCCCACAAGCTACCATACCAAGCCAAACACACTATTAAGTTAATCCAAGATGCTCACATGCTACCCTACGAGGGCTCACATGCTAGCCATATGGCCCAAGATGCCCACATGCTATCACACTAGCTCATACAAGCTAGGAATGGGAATATTTAACCTTTTACAACTTGTTTGACCTAAAAACCTATTGTTTTATTCATTTATAACCTATTTTTATCAAGTTATAGCCTATTTTGACCACATGGTAACCCAAATAACAAATTATTATTATTTAATATTATTTTGACCTTATTTTACCTTATTTTGGCATTATTTGGGCCATATTCTGCCTTGTTATTGCCTTGATTCACTTTGTTGTCGCCTTCTTTTACCTTGTTTTGCCTTGTTATGACCTTATGTTGCCTTATTTTACTTTGTTTTGACAATGTTTTGCTTTATTCTGCTCTATTATTACATTACTTTACATTATTTTAACTTTGTTTAACAAAAGTATATCATGCAAATGCCACTTGACATGCTTATGTTGATATGCAAGATTGAGCTACGAAGATGAGGGAGTAATTCACCTTTCCTTTTAGCCTAAGTAGATCCTTGGGTGATTTTGTTCAACCAATTTGACCTTGAATGCCTAAAACCTTGAGCCTCAAAGCCTTTTGACCATATAGCCTTAATACCTTAGAATGGCCTGACGACTTCTGTTCTTGAGGCCAAAAACATCACAAAGGATTTCTTTGTCAAAATCTTCATTAAAACCCATGACAATGAGAAGAAAACATTGAAAACTAAGTTCCTAGCTTAAATCTCTTGTTGCATAAGACATTACCAAAGCCATACAAGGCGACATAAAAGTCTTCACATAGCCTTTATTACATCTAATGTTGACATGTTTACTTTTAGTGTTGTTTACCTTTATTTACAAATGTAGATGAGCACGTGACATTGATGGATCTTGTAGCTTGTGACATGTGAACTCACATGATCCTTTGGCATCTTGAAACACTACAAATTTTGTATAAATCTATAAAGCAAGATACAATGTTCTCAAAGTTCTACTAGTTATATCTTATGATGGCCTATATTTTCTTGTTATCTCATGTAACTTCATGTAACCTTTTGTAATTGCACATATTCTTTAACTTGTTTTCTTGTTCTCTTGGAGTTGTGTTTGCAAGATGAGTCTAAAGTCATCGTAGAGGTGTAACTCATCGTAGTAGTGAGTTACAATGTGATCTCAATACATGAGATTTAACTAGCTTGTTCAACCTTTCCAATAGGGCTTACCTCATATCAATTCCATTACCCCTTCTATGCCATAGCCCTATAACCAAACTTTAGATATCCTTAACTCACTAACAATGAAAAATTATGTTTGGNTTACTTCATCATTGCAGCATTCACTTAGTTTATTTATTTGTTATTTATTGCTTTCATAGCGCAGTGTGAGTACGACTTAACTACGAGCATCCACAGGTGTGTACGGCTAGTTAAGGAATCGGTTGCTCATCGCGATTCGTTTCTCACCCTTAAACTCCTAGAAGCGGAACGAGTACGACTTGATTACGAGCATTTAAGTGTGACTGCTTGGTAGCCAAGTGGTGTAGCTAGGGGGATCTACACTTGGTAACCTAGTGGTGTATTCGGGGTTTACGCTTGGTAATCCCAGTGGCGTACCTAGGCCTATGCTTGGTAGTCCCAGTGGTAGTCGTGCACGAAGTCCAAGATGTGTACGGTTGATCAAGGAATCAGTAACTCATCGCACTTAGGCTAGATTAGATTTTCTTACCCTTTTCCTCTTAGCTTAGATTTAGTTATTCTTATTTTCCACTGCATCAGGAGTAGCGTTAGAATTAGAACACATCATACACCTCATCTAGACTAAACCATACGTGACATATGCAAAACTAGTCTAGATGGGAAGATAGCAAACTGTGACCTAAGGCTAACTATCTAGGTGCCACAACTAGTCTATCTGCAGAGTTCGATTGGATCACGCGTGCGACGCTCGTTTCGTATGGTTGAGTGTAGGGGTACCTCGCCACTCACCATTGGCGCCATTGCCGGGGATGGTGCTAGTTATCTAGATTAGTTATATCATTCAAGGTCGCTATATAGAACTTAACGATATATCTCTTAAAAAGAAGAAATTATAAAAAGTCACACATAAAATTCACACACAATAATGCCTCTCCTACAAGATGATAATAACGCCACACTTAGTGAGGAAGTTCATTGGAGAACCAATGAACTATATGACGATGAAGGTTGGAGTATACAACCTAAAGTGGGAGTTTCCTATAAGCAAGAACAAAAACAACGTCATCATAATGCACGGAAGCCTAACTTACCCGATGATGATGAACCCCCATTGACCACTACAAGCTTAACGCAAATACAAGAGGTTGTTTGAATCTCACGTAGGCATCATAAAGAGAGCCATCTATCCAGGCTCAATTTAAATAACTTTCCAAAATTTTCAAGAGGCTATGACTTAGATCCGCATCAACATTTACTAGCCTTCTACGATGCCTACACATGGAATAACATTGATAACAGTTGGAAAAAACTGAAGCTCTTCCCTATGACACTCGTTGACCAAGCTAAAGTATGGTATAGATCGTTAAAACCAAATTCAATACAACGTTGGTCAATAATGGTAGAAGTCTTTAACGAAAAATATCAAACCTACGCAAGAGTGTCAGCCTTGAGGAAACAAATCCAAGGATGGAAACAAGAAAAACATGAACCCTTGGACATGGCCTTAGAAAGATATTATTCACTGTTAAACAACTGTCCAGGCCATGGGTTTTCCGAGGAAAGGCTAATGTACCATATCATTGATGGGCTACGTAATGAAACAAGAGAGACCTTAGGAACGTATGCCCGAGGTCAACTATACAACCTACGAACCCATCAAATCCAAGAGCTTATTAAGCGGGTAGCAAAAGAAGAAGGAGAAATAGCTACATGGGAGAGTGTTGAAAAACATCAACGGGACCAAAATCTTAACTCAACAAAGGTCCATGATCATAACAAGGAGAGATCAACAAATTCCAAGGTGGAAACATCATCTTTGCCAATACAACAATTGTTAGAAGAAGCCGAGGCAAAGATCAATAAGATGTTGGAATGGATGAATCAAAAGTGTGGAGAATATATCAACATCATTGGAGATAGAGTTTTGACAACCCAAGAAGCAGGACAAAATAGTAGACATTCGGAAAAAAAGAATGAAGGGAATAAGCGCTCAACTGCCAATCCTACGTATGAATGCAACATATGCCTGTACGATCACCCCAAAGGCCAATGCCCAATATTGTTACATCTACATGAGCATTGGGGAAACACGTTACATCCAGAGTTCGTACAGAGATACTGTGTTAGACCACAGTGGCAACAATCCCAGTCGTGGGGGAATCCACCCTTAGACTGGAGGCACCCTTCACATTTTCCGAATCCAAATGCTTATAACGTTCAACATCCTGTTTCTTCAACTGGGCCACCACACTTTATCTCACCACAATACCATTCTTCACAATACCATCAACCCATACCTCCAACACAACCACCACCTTGTGCACCTTATCCTCCTCCTAACTTTCAACATTCTTATCCTTTCCCTCCTTCCACAATGCCACCAACTGTTCCTCAGGTGTTTGTACCACCGCAACCCATGAACAACACTTGTGCTGCTGCTACTAACTACGGTGAAGAGCCTCCTCAACATCAAAGACGTCCTTTCTTTAAACACGGCCGTAGGAAGGGACAACATAACTCTGAGGCCACTGCATCTTCCAACCCAGCACAAGTCCAACAATGTGGTGCATCCTTACCTTCGAACCCAGCGCCTCATGTACCTTCATCAGGGCCACCAACTAACACTCCAACAACCACAAGGCCCAATGAACACAACCATGGGAGGCATCAGCCCAATCCTTGCATACCATCTAACGGTCCTAACCATCATAGTGGGTCAACTCGTTATCCGGGAACTACATCGTATGAAGTGCCCCACTGTGTTTATTACAAAGTGCGTAAAATCCAAGGGGATAAGTTTGGACCGGTGTCAATAATTCCAATATGCAAGGATCCTCATTCTTCATTTATTAATCCTTGCCATACTCAACCGTTTAGTTATGGGGGATATCCCCCATTTCAATAACAAGCAGGATTAATAAATGTTTTTAATTTTCTTTAATTTTGCAACTTTTTGTTTTCCAGTTTTTCATCTTTTAACTTTTTTGTTTTATCTTTTTGTGTGTTTGTATTTTCATGTTTTTGTAAGTAATCTCATCTACGAATAAAACACTCATGTGGATCGTTGGTTGAGATGTGTTTTATGTTATTAAGTCATGAGTGGTCAATTATTTGGAACAGTGAGCCCACTACACCCACTCATCCACTCTATAAATAAAGAGGTTCTATTCAAGGGTACAGTGATATTCTTGAAATTTCTAAAACTTAAAATTAATTTTGTGTTCATTGTACCCAGAATGAAGAAGGATGGACCAAGAGGGAATGATTAGGGTGTGACATCAAGGGGACTTGTGGATTCTCTTTGGTGACATCTGTGGGTGTTATCATGCAACTTGGTTGTACTAAGATCCTTGTAGATCTAAAGAAAAATGGGAGTAAGAGTAATCAAAAGGGCACTCAAAAATCAAACGTTGTTCTAGGGGGTCCCACTGGAAAGACATGCACCCATGCTTGATGGTTGGCGGCTTCTCTGGATTCAATAAAGTGAAAAAGAACAAAAGAAGAAAAGAAAAAGAAATGTCATAAAACAAAAATCACTTCTCCCTTGTACTAAACGTCAAGTGATCGTACGCCTTGTTGTCATGGTACTCTCATAGTTGTTCATCATGGGATGAAACAATGCGATGTCACTGTTTAGAAGGATGGACTTGGTCCTGATCTTGGAACGATGGGT
>MNCI01029455.1:82879-104933 GCA_015680685.1 Gnetum montanum
TTAGGGATCACCTCAAAGGGTCTCCCTTATGGCCTGTCCTCTCTGAATAAGGTGCCTGGTACTTAGTAGAAATGTACCTATTTTGGCACAATAAAGAGCAAGGCACCACGGTAAACATCGGTGGTGTGACAATGGATTTTTCTGCATAGGTGATTTTGGAAGTGTTAAACCTTCTGAATTCAGGCCCCCACATTGCTTGGTTATCTACCCGATCAGACCCTTATGTGCGAAAGGATTGGTTAGAAAAGGCTTATGGCAAAGATAAAGCTTTTGGTGAGCTGACTACGGAAGAGAGAGTTTATTTCAAAATCGGGACCTATCACATCTTCCCTACAAAAGGTTTAAAAATAATATCAACGTACGTGGCAAGAGGATGTGCAGTGTTGATGGGAAAGGTTAACGCTAACCTTCCTCATCTATATTTGACAGAGATCCTAAGGTGATTCGAAGAACGGAAGACAGGGAAAATTGCACTTCCTTTTCCCTGCCTTATCAGAAAACTATGCCGTTGGGCAGGTATTCGGGGATATACAAATGATGTCCTTCGAAAGGCCCAAAATGCTTCTTACGCTGAATTGTTAAAGGCGCCAGCTCCAAGAAAGAGCACTGGCAAAGAGCCGAGACCTAATGAAGAAGATGAAGAACAAATGACTGGATCCCCTGCAACTCAACTTGCAAGACCCAGTCAACCTCCAGCCATAGGCCCCAGTCAACAACAAGAAGCAGGACCCGACACAGGCCAGGATCAGCCGCCACCACAAGACTATAGACCGTCGATGAGCCATTTGAGGGCCATTGCTGAGACAATCAGTTGGGGAAGTCGTGATAACACCAATCTCTTCCGTGTCATCGATGATGCCAATCAGCCTACGATTTCAGTAGATCGCACAAGGGGAGAGTTTTCACTGCAGACAGGAGGAAGGGAAAGCAGATGGTCACAACATATCTCTAGACACACGGCATCTTTTCAAGTGCAATTAGAGACTGGTGAAGGGGCCATGGTGGTGGTCATGCAACACCAGGATGCCGCAGGAGTAGCTGAAGTGGTCACTGACCACATCAAAGAGTCTTTCAATGTACCTGTTGTGCCATCAGCAAATCTTTCAGGAGCACAGGATGCTCAAACTATTGCCGGAACCTCAATGACTCCTGCAGAACATGAGGATGTATTGGATAGATTGCTTCAAACAGGGCAAGTTGTAACGTCTCTGTTTGACATCCCCCAGGATGTAACAGCAATTTAGTCAGACCTCATTTTGACAAAGGGGAAACTGGTCATATCTGAAGTAAGGGCTGAGCATGCTAAGGCTGAAGTGCATAAATTACAAGAGTAGCTCATCGCCTTATAGGCAACACAGCGGGATCCCTTGCGATTGGTTCCCGTAGACCAACTAGACAATTTTAGAACCGAGCAACTAACAAAACTAATCACAGAGAATAAGAAGGTGGTAGAAGAAAAGGAGACGGCCACTTGGGATGCCTTTGCAGCAAAGGCACAAACTCATGCGCATCTTAAGACACTCAAGGCCTTGCAAGAAGAAAATAAGCAGTTGGTTGTAGATAACCTTCGGTTAACTTCTGTGGAGAAGCAAAAGAATGTTCTCGATGAGCACTTTCATCGGCTACAAGAACAATTCATTCGAGTCAACCAAGGTGTAAGCCGTTTAGCCAAAGAAAATCGAACCCTCTCAATGGAGGAGGTACACGCTATTCGATAGAAATCAGCCATCGAGATTAGTGCATGGCAAAATGAGGCTAAACGACATGAGAAGCTAAAGGAGCACTTCCGTGATCAGGTGGGAATGTAAAAACAGATCCTGGAGAAGGAGATCCATATGGCCAAAGCTCAAATCAACAGCATCAGTGCCCAGCACACTGATTGGGGGGCCATAGTGGACACTTATGCCTACGCCCACTAGGTGGAAATTAAGAACCGGGACCTACAGATCCAAGACTTAACTGAATACATAGAACTGGCAAACCTTCGATATGCCAACCTGGCCATGTTAACAGCAGGACACCCGAGGTCAGAGCTCGAGTAGTAGGTAGCTTCCACCCATATTAAATATGAAGCAGAATTTGCAAAATGAAAGATGTTGGCTGAAAAACTAGAGGTTGCAAATTTTGAACTCGAGGTGGTGAAAGAAGGCTACCAAGGACAGAAAGATGTGACAACCGACTTGGCTTGCTGGCTGACAGAACTTCATGAATACAAAGATAGAACCAGAGCCTACGAAGCCCAGTGGTGTAGCTAGGGGGATCTACGCTTGGTAACCCAGTGGCGTATTCGGGGTCTGCGCTTGGTAATCCCAGTGGCGTACCTAGGCCTATGCTTGGTAGTCCCAGTGGCAGTCGTGCATGAAGTTCAAGATGTGTACGGTTGATCAAGGAATCGGTTACTCGTCGCACTTAGGCTAGATTAGATTTTCTTACCCTTTTCCTCTTAGCTTAGATTTAGTTAATCTTATTTCCCTCTGCCATCAGGAGTAGCGTTAGAATTAGAACACATCATACACATCATCTAGACTAAACCATACGTGACATATGCAAAACTAGTCTAGATGGGAAGACAGCGAACTGCGACCTAAGGCTAACTATCTAGGTGCCACAACTAGTCCATTTGCGGAGTTCGACCGGATCCCGCGTGCGACGTGCGTTTCGTATGGTTGAGTGTAGGGGTACCTCGCCACTCATCAACATTCATGCATCATGACCATGTGACATTCTCTACATGCTCAATCATCAAGTTCAATGAATCTACAGACTTTTCATTTAGTGAGAAAATAAAATTTTTGGCCTTGGCATCAAAACACAAAGAAAGTTTCATTCCCATAAAACAAAAATGGAGAGATGCCAAGAAAACCAAGAGGCCAAAGTAGCCTAACATGTAACAAATGAATTTTAAAAAAAATAGAGCCAGGTGGTTGAAGAAGCTCATAACAAAGCACTAATTCCATCAAATCTCAGCACATGTAAGTAGTCAATATCAAGCGTGAAGCATAAAGACCTCATCAACTAGTGTACATGTCACTATGCCATAACCATGATGTCAACATAGTTGGAATTCTTCATTATCCCATGTGATGATTCTTCGATAACCAACATAGCCATTATCTCATCCTAAATTCTTATCATTCTATTGTGACCTTATTTCATCATCGTGAGTACTACTTGGCATGATTTGGCAGCTACAGAATCAACTGTGAAGAGGGAGCGCTGGTGATAAATCCACAACGATGTTTTGCATTCTTTGTTGATCTCTTTCAAGTCAATCCTCAAAACATCAACAAACAGGGGCCAATGAAACACCTCAAGGAAAATTCATGTTGCAAATAAGAAAGACTAGTAACAAAATTCTTGCCTTGTAATTTTGATTAGATTCAAAAGTAGGAATAATTACCTTATTCTCCCATAAAAAATTCTAGCTTGTGACCTTATTTTGAAACAATATGGGATCATTTTTAGCATGTAAAATGAAATTCATGGCCAACGTTGTCAAACAAGCTATGAATTCATTATGCCAACATATTTGAGCTCAAAACTCAAAAACGCTACCAAATGTGGCATAAAAGGCTAAAAATGCTAATGGCAAATACGTTGTAGTTTTGGACCATGGAAATAACCAAATAAGTTGTGTAATTGCCTAGGATAGTTAGCAAAACCTGATCAACATAGTAACAATAAATGGTGGCCTGTAAAAACAAGAATTAAGACCACTTTTGAGGACTTTTGAATCATTCAAACTCATGCAAACTTAAGACTTTTGAAGTAGAATAGAGATTTGAAAGCCTAAAGCTACTCTAACATTGATCATCATGAGAAGTAAGACCATTTTGAGGACTTTCTAATCATTTGAACTCACACAAATGAAAGAATTTTGAAGCAGAGTAGAGATTTGAAAGCCTAAATCCATTCTAACATTGATCATCATGGGTAGTAAGAACCTATTGCAGTTTCATCCAAAAGTAGATCAAGCAAGTTGAACACATTTGGGAGGACTATGGGACACACACCACCCACCCACAAGCTAGATTTTTTACACCATTCTTTATGGAGATCTACGAAACACTCATAGTTCCACAATTTGTATTTTCTCAACATTTTACTTTGCAATTAATACGAAGTTTATAGTTTTTTTTTGGCCATATTTTCTATTGTTTACAATATAATTTTTCATTCTCATTCATTGATCCAATGTTGGATCTGTATTTATATGTTTTTGCTCATTTTCATATATTCCATTCAGTAATAGATTTTTTAAAGTCCTTAGGTGATTGACAAGACCTTCTAAGATGCTCCAAATCCTTTGGAGGCCCATGAATCCTAGGGTTAAAATTATACACATAGATTTTTTCAATTTTTCAACATCAATTTTTTCCATCATTAAAATTACAACTTATGTTATAATTTCATAACTAATGGTATTACAGACCATGACTTGTGGTCAAGCTATGGTTAGGACATGGTCCCTAAAAATCATCCATTTTAACACAAATTTACTCCAAAAATTTAACATAAATGAGATAGAGGGACCTACAAGGAAACATTTTGGTACCACTTGATAAGGTAGATCCATCAATCCTTATAGTTGCATTGATAAGGAATGGGCTAGAAGTTATTACAAATAAGTACGAAGTACTTGATGAGATGTCCAAATAATACAAACCCATAGAAGCTTAGCATAAACAAGATTGTTTCATGAAAACTTATCATGAATTTAAAAGTGTAAGTATACTATCATCCCACTAACATCCTCGTTATAAAAGAAGGTCACTGATTACAAATCACAAAGGTTCGATCATCAAAATCATTATATCCTTAATGTTAATCAATTAAACAATCCATGACTACAACCCATCTTAATGAACAACTAAGAAAGAGGTGGAACATGATCCAATACAAGGAGAACCTCTAGGCCTAGGTCCACTAATGAGCAAAGAAGAGATAATTAGATGGGCTAATGAAAAAAATCAAGTCAACTTGAGGACTTCAATTCCCCATCCTCTTCATCATCCTCATCATCCAATTCTAATGAGGATGAGAGTAAACTAGGAGGAAGAGCAAAATACAAAGGTTAGAATAGGTAACCTACTAGGGATGGCATGGAAAATTAAGACAAATAGTCTAAGAGATAAGGATTGAGGTGATAGGCATGGAAAAAAACATAGAAGGGGTCATGGTTGTGATGAAGATTATGATTAACCAAAGGATCATGATGAGCCCCTGCTAGGTACAAAAAGCATGATTAACATCAAGAAGGTTGTTTAAATTCCAATTGAACATATGGCTAGATATGAATAACATCCCTAGATTTAAATAATTCTATACCATAGACTCACAAAATTACTTGCAAGTATTTCATAATGTTTATGCCTTGTAGAACATTGAGAACAAATGGTAAAAGGTTAAGCTATTTCCAATGATACTTATTAAATAAGTTGAAAGTTGGTATAAATCCTTGAAACTAGATTTCATTCATCTATGGACTATAATGTTAAAGCTATTTAATGACAAGAACTAGACTTACTCATTGATGTCCAAGTTAAGGAAACAAATTCAAGGATAGAGACAAAGGAAACCATGAATTCCTTGATGCAACCTTGGGCATGTAATATTCACTATTGCATAGATGCCCAACCCATGGCTATTCTCAAAAAAAAAATTAAGACACATCATAGATGGAGTCCATATCCAAGGGATACTTTCAGAAATGTCAATCCATTAGATTGAAAAGCTCATTAACCAAGTGACCAAGGAGGAAGGAGAAATTTAAAAAATGGAAAGTACAAATGAATACAACAAGAACCCACCCCTTTATTAGAGGGATGTTTGTATTTGTGACATATAATAAGAAAAAGATTTAACGGAAGAAGTGATTCAAAGAAATACCTTGCCAATTTAGAAATATATTTCAAAAATTATGGCTTAGGTTGAGAAGATGTAGAATTTTTTGAATGAGAAATTTTCATCCATACTAAAGATAGTAGAAAAGAAGACGTCATAGATAGTTAGAAAGAAAGAAAAAAAGAAAGAAAATAAGAAATAAAGGGTCATGTACAAACAAAAAGGAAAATTTTTCATAATTAGGGAGATTATTGATTTCAACTTAGAGAAAGATGATGGGTGTAATGTATGCTAATATGAACATCCCAAAGGATGCTACTCCATCATTACATAATTGTAGGAATCATGAACAATTACAAGAAATCTTACCAATAATAGCAATATTGTCCAAGTGGGGCTTTTCTTCAATTTTAGAAGCAATATCATTAGTTGTGGAAAAACTCATAATCATGGGAAATGCCACCACCTAAGCATCAATATCCCTATAGGTAACTACATTCTTATGGCTATTATGTTTAGGAACCTATTTTCCCAAGTGGTATCACTACCCACATGCCTTCCCATTAGTACTATCTGTCTAAATACCATAGCTCACTATTCCACAAGTTCAATCACCTCTCTATGCTTCCCAAAAACCGTTTCAACACCCTCAACATTTTCATACTTTACTTACTCTAGTACTATCATCACTAAAGCAATGTGAGTTTCTACCAAAACCATAGTTGAATAATACAAGAGTTGTTTGCATGTATATGGATAATAGTGCATTTAGCTTTGAGCGCAAGCTTCAAAAGAACTCTTTCTTTAGGATGGATATCATGCTTGCAAAGGGAGCTAGTGGACCTATTAGTCCATCTAGTCTAATGCAAGAAAGTATAGTTATGACCATAGCTTAAATTTTAAAACCTTCAAATTTTTCAAACAAGCCCATGATACCTACAAACCAAGCTTCAAATATTAGAACTATCATGCTGACTCATGTAGTATTTGATGAGTAGCGAGGTACCCTTATGCTTAACCATACGAATACGAGCGTTTCACGCATGATCCAGTCGAATTCTAAGGACTAAGTGCTTATGCACCCTTGTGGAACATGAATGGGTTGGTTGATCGTTGTCTTCCCGAGCTTACCTGTATGTCATGATTGTATGGTTAAGTAAGCTTGAGGCATATGATTTTTATAGCTTCTATGTTTTTTATGTCATGCGCTAGTAGGGAAAGAGAGAGATAACTAAGTAACTAATTTAACTTAACTACTGATTAACTAGGCTTTAACTAATCCTAACACCAGTATCCATTCTCAGTTTCCATACACATCCTGAACCAGTGCAACACTACTGGGATTACCAAACGCTAATCGTTAGGGAACATAGACAACAACAAGAGGAGGAGAAGCATCATTAAGAGAGAAGGTGTAGCAAGGCACATCATAGGAGACATGGCCATGATAGGGGCCATGATGAATGTGATGACTAGACTAAACCACTTCTTGATACAAGAAGCATGATCAACATCCATGAGGTATTTCACAACCCCACTAGCTATCAAAGGGATAGTTAGATCAAACAACTTGATAGGACTAGCTTATTTAAATTTAAGGGAGGTTACAATGCTAATCCTCAACATTATCTATTAGCCTTTTGCAATGTCTATGCCTTGTAGAACATAGAGAATTCTTGGTAGAAGCTCAAATTATTCTCTAGAACACTCATAAAGGAAGCTAAAAGTTGGTATCAATCCTTGGAACAAAAATACACCCATAGATGAAGTATAATGTTGGAGTTTTTCAATGATAAATATCAAACATGCTCAATGATTTCTAATTTCAAAAAACACATTTAAGTGTGGAAACAAGATAATCATAAATCTCTTGATGTAGCCTTAGGTAGGTACTATTCACTACTACATCGATGTCCAAGCCATGGGTTGTCTCAAAGAGAGAAGCTTTGCCATATTATAGATGGACTTAAAAACAAAATTAGAGAGACTCTTGGATTCTATGCCCAATGGAGACTATAAAAAATGAAAGTCCATCAAATTCAAAGGCTCATTGATCAAGTAGTAAAGGAAGAAGGGGAGTTGAAAGAGAGGGAAAGTGCAAATGAGTACAACAAAGATTCCTCTATCTACAAAAAGGAGGTATGTCTTTGTGACCTAGAGCATGAAGCACCATTATAGGAGGTTATGCAAAGAAAGACCTTACCGATTCAAAAATCTTTCATAGAAATATCAACCAAGGTGGATAAGATGTGGGACTCCATTGATGAGAAGTTCCAAACTAGTCTTAAAATCATGGAGGAAAAATAAAATACGTTTACATCAATATATCAAAATCTAGATCTATTTGCAATAAACAGAGGAATAAGAAAAAAGATAGAATAAGAAAGAACGACACAATGAAGAACTACCTTTAGCAAAAAGATAAGGCTATAGTAGTAGATGAGGTTGTAAACTCTGATATAGACAATGAAGATTGTGACATCTGCCAATATGATCATCCTAAGGAATGTTGTCCAATTCTATCACACTTATAGGAATCTGGGATTTATGCCTTAAATTCAAAGCTTGCTAAGAGGTGACCACCTATGAGATTGCCTTATCCACAAGGCAACTATTGACAATAGTTTCACCAACAATAGTACTATCTAAGTAGAATGCCACCTCAACCTTAGAACTATTCTCATCAATAGTAGAACCCACAGTCATGTGGGATGTCACCACCAAGGCAGTAGTTCCCTTATCATCAATTAGATCCATATGGCTACTATGTCCAACAACCTATGTTACCAAGTGTTTTCACATGTCATACTTCTTTTCATCATTACTATCCCCCTAATATCATAGACCTACTACTCCATGTACTAAATCTACTTACACAAGCATTCCTCATTATCCTAAGTAGCAATTTGCACCTCATACCTCCACTCCCTTTGCACCTACATCATCCATGCAAGTCAAAACATCTCTACAACCCCAACAATACAATCCCACAAGAGCATTGAATTTTCAAATGGATGAAAACTCAAGTGGTTACAAGCATAAGCCTCAAAAAAATATCATTCTTTAGGCCTAACAATCAATCCAAATCACTATAGGCATTTGTGACTATGGATTCCTCTCAAGTTGCTCAAAGAACATCTACCAAGTCACCTTTAAATCAAAGACCCCAAAATATTCAAACTATCTAGTTAACTCATGTAGTCACAAACTAGATAAAAGCAAGACATCTTCTTAAGAAAAAAACTAAAATTGAAAGCCCTTTAATTTATTTTCAAATTATAAGAAATTATCCATTCAATGCTTTGTTAGACTTTTCTTCTGGTGTGAAATTAATTTTCTAAGAAATGTATAAGACATTGATAAAGTTAATTTTGGTAGGCTACAATATCAAATATATGATATCATAGCTACGAGATTGTACCACTAGCTACATCATTGTATATGCAATATCACAGGATGCATTCCAATACTATAAACATAACACTTAGGTGCACAAATCAGCAATAGATTTCATTTCATAGTAGCGTAACTTTTATAGTTTATTTTTGTGATTTTAGTCTTAAGTACTTAGTAGTGTATGCCTGCAATGTAATGTTGAGTGATTGTACAAAGTCTTTATTCAAGTGAAGTGTACTTGGACACATTTCATGTTGGCAATAAAGATCAAGATTACTTATCATCATTGCAGCATCTACTTAGTTTTCTTTCTATTTACTTAGAATAATGTTCTACCATTTTCACTTAGATTACTAATTACTGCTTTTCTAGTTAATGTCTCTATTCCATGCACCTTACTTTTACTATTGTTAAGCAGTATGGATACGACTAGTTTTGACCGCTAACTGTAGCTATCTAGTAACCTAGCAGTATTATCACTTAGTACACCTAGTAGTGGTACACTTGGTAATCCTAACAATGACTGCATGAGTCTAAGGCATGTATGGTAAATCACAATCGAATATCCATCACCTAAGGTTAAGTTAGATTTAATCTCTTGCAATTAATTATTTTACTTAGGATTAGAAACCAATTCTATTTCACCATGTATGCTAGGACCCAGATGGCCAAACAACATCAACATATCATATACCTCACTGTGAGCCAAACCATACACATAGACTACACTAGCTCCATGTGGGAAGACAATGGTCTCAAACTTAAACCAATTACTCACATATTCACATTGCCTCATCCACAGATTACGATCTGGTCATGCTTGAACACCTGTGAATTGTATGGTTGGGTGTTGGATTACTCCAACGCTCATCATTGGCACCATTGCTAACGAATAGTTAATGTATGCTAAGTAATTAATTTCATAGAGTTCATTGTATCAAGAAATCAAAGTTAAAATCCATGATTTTCTAATAACTCTAAAAATAAGCACACTTAAACAAACATCTTAAACCACAACATGGCTTCAAATAAGGATACATCATTACTTGCCAAAGAGATAAGAAGAGGCAATGACAAAATCAATGATGAAGAAGAATGGAGGATTCCAATGTAAACAAGAATCACTTATGCTCACACTGATCCTTATCATCTAGATTTTACTTTCATCTTTCATCAATACATAAAAATGAGGTGGAGAGACATGTAAGGCAACATAGTCCTACCTCCAAAATGTGTCGCACTTAGCATGCTCCAAACTACCTTAAGGGGAATGCATTTGGACCAAATCCAAGAAAGGTACCATGTGACTCATCACATGACAATATCCTATGAACCCACAAAGGAGCAAATAAGGAAAGATGCCACTATGGAAATCAAACATTTATATAACAAAGGGAAGTAGGTCAACAATTTTGTTGTCTTGGAGAAACTTGATGCTAATGCATTCATCACATAACAACTTGAAACACCACCAAATTTGAGCAACAGCACTACAACATCAAATTTGTCTAAGTGACAACTCAAGGCAAATTTTTCCAAGTGTTTGGCCCATGATTCCACTACTGGGGATAAACTCTAGAGTGTAGCCAGTGTAGCATGCAACACAACCATATTTGCAGAATCTTCTAAGTGCCAAACAATAGCTGCAAAAATTTTCTAAGTGTCTTGCTACGCTCACATCCCTCTTGCTATGCTCTCTAGCATAGCCAGTATAGCAACACTCTAATGGCCAGTCTACACTAGTGTCAAGCTAGAAGTTGCTAAGCTAACTCAGCATGGAAGAAACATTTGGCAGATCTAACTCCTGAAGCTACCCTTTCTGCTACTCTCTCGAGTGTAGCTAGCATAGCAATAACAAAGACTACAATTTTTGCCAAATTTTTCTAAGTGTCCATGTCATGCTTTGTTCCATCCTACTACACTCTCTAGCATAGCGAGCATAGTAGCACTGGACTTCAATTTTTGTAAGATTGCCTAACCATTATGCTCTGCTCTTGAGTGTAGCTAGTGTAGCAACAAGAAACTACCTTCAAAAGCTTCCAGAGCTCAACACAGGCCTTCATTCCAACTCCAACACTCCTCCAACAAGTAGGATTAGCAACTTACACTCTTTTTGTACCTCCCCTACGTCCCAAAATTGTACCTATGCTCAATCCCACACGAAAGAGGGGAGAACATAGTCCTAGAGCATAACCTCCAAATGGCACTATTTTGCACTATTTTTAGGTACATTGCAGTCTTGGCACATGTAGTCTTAGTAGCATAGCTAGTCTAGCAATCTCTCGAGGTCCAATGAAGTGTATCAAAGCGTAGCACTAGTTGTCCCACTAGGAACATAACAAAGGTCAGCATAGCCCCACCTACCCCTTTACCACGTGGCACTCAACATACACTTCGCTCTTATCCTAGGCCTATAAATACCCCCGCATTCCACACTTGAGGGGTTGGTATTTCATTCTAGCAGTGGGAATTAACATCTTAGAGCACCATTTGACACCTTAAGCACCCTGTACACTAGAAGGTATCAGTATCTTGGTAAGACTTTTGCATCCCACTTAGCACTACAATGCACCGCAAGCCCGCAGTTCACTACAAGCCAGCAAGACACTGCAACAACCAACCCAGCAAGCACGAACCTTGCAGTGGATGTTAGTCTTCACCCCAAGATACCCTAAAGACTCTGGCTACACTACTACTATACTTGTCTGTACCACCGTGTACCTCTGCAAAGCTCATTCGTAATTGCTACGCTCCCCATCCGAGGTGGTATCATCCTTGTGATATTCTTTTTCCATCATGAAACTAAGAATAAACTTGTGATCATTATGCCTAGACCAAAAAGTGAAGAACCAAGTGGGAATGTAAAGGGTGTGACATCAAGGGGATATGTGGACTCCTTTGGATTACTTCCGTTAAGTTCTATCACAATGCTTATGATGTATTATATCCTTGTAGATCTAACAAAAAATGGAAGTAAGAGTGAAATAAGTGTTGCCTTACCATGTCACTAGAAATACATGTTACCCATGCCTAAAGGTAGTGCTTTAGTAAGGTTGACACAAACAAAATAAAGTCCATGCACAAAATAAATTTGGGGGTGGGGGGGGTGTCCCACTAGAAAGACATGTTACCCATGCCTAAAGGTAGGTGGCTTCTTAGGAATTTCAAAAAAAATAAAATGTGTAATGAATAAAACTCCTTCCTTGAACAATACGCCAAGTGATAATACTTCTTGGAATAGTGGTAGTCTTATAGTTGTAATTCTAAGAGATGAGACAATGCAATGTCACTGGAATATGATTTGAACTTGGTTTGAATCTGGACAAAAAGGCTAGTGATTGCTTTAACCACTAATAAAACACAAGGATTCATGATGCCTATGGTAAGATACCTCACATCTCAATTTCTGCAATTCCTTGTAAGTCCATTTCATCTCACTATATGAATAATCATAACTTGTGGTTTTGTGTAAGAAAGCATAATTTTCCTAACTTAGTGATACTAACATGTATGTTTTGCTAAATAGGTATGCATTACATTAAACTCCTTGAGTGCCTGAGGATACTTTTAGATGTGGTTACACAAGGGCATTAAGGGTTGAAGCCTACTTTGGGAAGGATCCACTTGTATAACTATTGTATCTTATACCTACCAAGTGATTCCACATCATCTTGAGCCTTCCACCCATAATAAATGTCAATAAAAACTTTTCTTAACATTTAGTACATCTGTTCTAATAACATGAACTCATTACCCATCTCATCCATCTTATCAACACTTCATGAACTTTCATAGCCTGAGATTCCTTCTTCATAAATTTTCTATGCCAAATTTTCAAAAAATATGCATCATTCCTAGTCCAAGACCCTCTGAACATGTTTCATACCTTCCAAATACTCAAAAGGACTCATTTTTTTCTCAATTATTAACAAAAAATGTGAAAATTTAGACTCCAATATCAGAGCCCACAAAACCTATATATACATGAGGGACTTAAACAAATTTTCATTTTTCACTTTTGCAACTAAGAAGGATTTTGTTAATTTTTTCTTCCTAACTCAAAGCTCTAACCTCCTAGCTTCCCCAAGCCATAACTTGCATACTATCACTTTGATTTTTGTGATTTTCAAATCTATCTAATCCTAGAGTGCTCATCTTAGTCATGGGGGGATGCTAGTATGTGCAAAATCTGAGCCAATTTTTTAGAATTGTCTAACACCCATAGGGTATTATAAGGGTAAGTATGAAGGGAAAGTTAAAAACTTTTTTAAAAAATTAATCACATTAATACCAGAAACTCTTAAATCATCCTCTTAATGAACCATACCAAAAATTATGAGCCATAAACAAGAACAAAATGGACAAAAGTGAGGGGTTATCAGGAAATTGACACTTATGAGGTTTCTTTTTGAAAATTTTTCTAACTCTCCAGTCATAGTAAGCTAAGAATTTGATATAACTAAAGGTATGGGAAAGAAATGGAGTTATCAAACTCAAAGAACACATTCTAATAATTCCTAAATCCTTAATGAGATGGCCTGAAAGAGCGGAGCAACAAGAGGACCCTCACAACCAACAAGTAAATGACCAAGAGACCAAGGAGGAGGAGGAGGCCAAACAGAAGCATAAGATCCACAAGCAAAACATGTGCATCAAGAAGCACTATCTTTTAACATTCATCAAGAAACTCTTGCTACCAAACATGTGGCTGAGGGGAAGGTGGAAGAACCATAAGTACAAGGACAGTGCGTCACGCTGTCATCAGAATGCCTCCAGATCATCCAAGAAAGAACACTCCTAACTATGGTGATCATAGAAATGAAATTTTGCCCATTTGTAGAGTGTCTTCCAAAGGTAGTAAGGGAAAAACTCCAAGTGTCACCACTATGGCCCATCCTTTCAAACAATGGTAAATGGTATCTAGGGAAGACCTACCAATTTTGTTATAACAAAGAAGAGGATGCTACAGTCAACATTAAGGAAGTCTCCATTTCATATTCAATCAAGGCAATAGCAAAAGCCCTGAATGTGCCCAATGAAGGGGCAAGACTAGCACACTTGTCCACTAGATTAGACATAGAAACCAGAGAACTGTGGTTGAAAAGAGCATATGGTAGAGAACACAAGGAGTACAATGAGTTGACTTTGAAGGAAAGAATTTATTTTAAAATTGGTACATACCACCTATTTTTCACAAAGAGATTAAACATATTATCCACCTATGTGGCCTAAGGAAGTGTGATTCCGATGGAAAAGTATAATGCAAATCTCACACAACTCTATTTCATGGAGATCCAAAGGTAGTTCAAGGAAAAGAAGATAGTGATGCTCACACTTCCATTTCCTTGCCTAATTAGGAAGTTATGCAAATGTGCTAGAATCCTTGAGTATAATAATAACATCTTCAAAAAGGCCCAGAACACCTCATATGATGAAATGCTCAAGCCAACACCACTAAAGAAAGATCAAGTCAAGGAATAAACAAAAGCTGGGGAAACCACACAAACCACTGAACAACAACAATAAGTGGAACCTAGTGAGTAGTAGTAGCAACAACAAGTTTCACCATTGCTATCATAGGATTATAGGTCATCCATGAGTCATTTGCAACAAATTGTAGAGATTATCAATTAGGGACCATGTGAGGAAGCCAACCTCTACAGAGTTATTGATAGTGCAATTTAGCCAGTAGTTTCTACAGATCCTATCAGTGAAAAAATATCATTGTAGTTAGGAGGAGAGGCCTAATTGTCACAATAGATCTCTAAGAATGCTACATCATTCCAAGTAGTGCTTGACATAGAAGGAGGAGCCATAGTTGTGGTTATGCAACACTAGGATACAGCAGGAGCAATGGAAGTGATCAAAGATCATATTAATGGATCATTCAATGCACCTATTATGACACCAACATATCTAATTAGAGTAAGGGATGCTTAAATGTTAGCTAGTACCTCAATGTCTCCTGTTGATCATGAGGATGTGCTAGATTGATTGCTATAGACTGGGCAAGTAATGATAACTCTTTTCAACATTCCAAGTGATGTCACTATAGTGCAGTCAAAATTTATCACAACCAAGGGTAAGTTGGTCATGGTAGAGACTAGGGTGGAGCATGCATAAGTTGAAATCCTTAAACTACAAGAAGAGCTTGCAACCTTGAGGGCTAAACGTAGAGATCCGATGCAATATGTTATGCCTAATCAACTAAAGCAATTTAGAATAGAACAAGTTAATCCCTACTAGAGTAGAATAAACAAATGGAAAATGAGAAGGAGAAAGTGGTATAGAATGTTACAATAGTAGAAGCACAAGCATACGTATATGATAAGGTACTCACCATGACACAAGAAGAAAATAAATGGCTCGCTACAGATAATACTAGGTTAACCAACATCAAGAAGTAGAAGAACATCCTAGAGGAAAGCATCCATCAATTAAGAGAATAATTAATGAGGATCAAGTAAGACATAAGCTACTTAGCAAGAGAAAATAGGATCCTCTAAATAGAAGAGGTATTCTCAATTAGATAAAAATCAACTATTGAGATTAGTGCATGGTACAACGAAGCAAAGAAGTATGAAAGGCTCAAGGAACACTTTTGTGACCAGGTGGGGACATATAAGAAAATTTATGAGAACAACATCCATATAGGTAAGGTTGAATCAACTCCATATTAGCATAGAATCCAAACTAGCAACCCATTTTATATAGTGATGCTCATGTTTACTAAGTAGAAGTCAAAAAAAGACCTGCAGATAGAGGATCTGAAAGAATACATGGGGTTAGCTAACCTTCATTATGCTAACCTGCCCATGTTAACAAGAAGTAGGTCCTAAGATGAGCTTGAACAGAAAGTAGTAGGCACATATGCATTATATGAAAATGAGTTTGTAGATAGAAAAGATGCTTTGTAAAAACTTCATATGGTAAACTCTAAACTAGAAGTAGTAAAGGCTAGCTATCAAGGGCAAAAAGATGCTGTAGCAAACCTAGCTAGAAGACTATCTAATTATCATGAATTATGTATAAAGGCCAAAGCATTTGAAGAAGAGAGAAGGCAATTTTTAGCATGGTATGTCAAGGCCAATTAGATGTTTCCACGGCCGCTATGTCCATGGGATGTACCCACTCCATCACACATTGCACAATAGGCATGGATAGTACATGACCTAACAACCGAGGAGGAGAAACCTAGGGCACTCCTAGACAAATGCAAATTTCAGAAGCCTGATGACAAGGGAAAGTAATCAATGAAGGAGCCACCACCACTAGGAACCACATGGGCTACATTAGGTTTCATCCAATTTTATTTTTTTGTTAAAGTTTATCCTATCATGTCCTTTGTCATTTTTGTAAAACACCAATGTGGCATGAAGTGTCATATAAATAGCATCATGTAAATCTACCTCCCAATTTTGTAAGAAACTCTATCCTCATTTTGTTTTAACTCAAGGATGAGTTTTCAGTCAGTCATGGGGGTATGATAAAGTCAATTTTGATGGACTATGATATCAGATATACAATATCATAGCACTAGCTACATCACTATATATGTGATATTGTGGGATGCATGCTAGCCTATAAATATAGCACTTATGCACGAATTAGCAATAGATTTCATTCCATAGTAGCGTAACTCAAATTTTTTTTTTCATGAATTTAGTCTTAAGTACTTACAAATGTATGTCCACAGTGAGGCTTTGAGTGATTATACGAAGTCTTTATTTGAGTGAAGTGTACTTGGACACATTTCATGACCAACAATAAAGATTGAGGTTACTTATCATCATTGTAGCATCCACTTATTTTTCTTTCTATTTACTTAGAATAATATTTTATTATTTTTACTTAGATTACTAATTACTACTTTTCTAGTTAATATATACTATTTCATGCATCTTACTTTTACTATTGTTAAGCATTATGGATACGACTGGTTTCGAGCACTAAGTGTAGCTATATGGTAACCCAGTAGTGTTATCACTTGGTACATCCAATAGTGGTACACTTGGTAATTCCAATGATGACTACATAGGTCCAAAGTTTGTACAGTAAATCAGGACTAGATATCCATCACCTTAAGTTAAGTTAGATTTACTCTCTTACAATTACTTATTTTACTTAGAATTAGAAACCAATTCTATTTCATCATGTATGCTAGGAGCCAGATGGCCAAACAACATCAACATATCATATACCTTAATATGAGCTAAATCATACACATAGACTACCCTAGCTCCATGTGGGAAGACAATGGTCTTGAACTTAAATCAATTATTCGCATATTCTCATTACCTTGTCTACGGATTATGATCTAGTTGCATGTGTACACCTATGACTTGTATGGTTAGGTGTTGGTATACTCCACCTCTCATCAAACATTGAACTTGCCTCCACTTAAGAAGTGTAATATCAAGTTATAGCTTGCAACCAGTCCATTACTATTCTACTAGAATATCGCAATCGCCCCATATGACGACTCATCAGGATCCTAAGAAACATTGAAAAAATCAAAAAAATTCCAACATGTCAAAAACCAAATTCAAAACTACTCATATGTTGGGAGTTTGAACTCCACACACCGGGAATTTAGGTAGAAGTCCCCATACGCTAGGGATTCAAACCCCACAAGTTGTGATAGTGTGTGGGGTAGCGTGTGAAACCTCAACAAGTCCTAAACCTAATTAATACAAACCATACTTTGTCTAAGATGGCCAAACAAACTAAAAATCTCTCCTCCATGGCCTAGACACTACCATGAAAGCCTGGCAAAGCCAAAATCCACACAAACTACAAATAAGATCCCACACACTAGGGAACCAAATCCCACACATTGTGCCAGCATGTGGGGTAGCATGTGAAGTTCATACAAATAATCAGCATGCCCAATATTGCTCATAAGTTTCTTGGTGGATCCCACGAGACCTAGAAAAAATCATAAGAGCCCCATGCATGGTAGGTGGGAAATCAACTAAGAAATTGACCTACACAAGTTGTCAAAATTGGTTTTTGACCTTACATGTTGGGAAGACTTGTCCCACACATTGTGGCAGCATGTAGGGCAACCTGTAGGACACTAGCAAGCCATAATCCTAATCATACTTATTAATACATTACCTAGAATGATCAAATAAGACTCAAACCTCTCCTATATAGCCTAGATGCAATCACATCAAGTCAAATAAGACATAAACTTGGTTAAAATTTCTCACAAGTTATAGATCTAGGCCCTACATGTTGTAATTGTAACATATGATGTCCACATGCTGAGGGTTTATGTCCCACATGTTGTGGACATGATACACAGTGATCACAAGCTATAAGAATGGTCACCACACACTAGGAATACAATATTTTAGCTTTTTTAAAAGTTTTCACTACAAAAAAAACATTATTTTAGTAATTTATAACTAATTTACATAAGATTTTTCCTTATTTTAACTATTTTCATTAGATTTTTACTTTTTTAACAATATATATTCTTTTTCACTAGATTTATATTTATCTTAGCAATTTCTAGCCTATTTTTTCTAAATTTTAGCTTACTTTAAAAATTCATATCCTATTTTTGCTAGGCTTTACCTTATTTCAGTCATAGAATAAACTTTAAAATAAATATTATTATTAATATTATTTTGACCATGTTTGACCTTATTTGACTTCTTCTTACATCATTTGATATCATTCAACACCATTTAATATCATTTTCATCATTTTGTCAAAATTTTATGTCATTGAACATCATTCGATATCATTTTTCCATCATTTGGTATCATTCAACATCATTCGATGTCATTTTACATCATTTGACATCATGTTTCCATCATTTGTGTTATTCGACATCATTTTGCATCATTTTGACATCATTTGGCATCATTTTATATTATCTAACATCATTTCATATAATTCTAACTTCATTTGATGTCATTTGACATCATTTGACCTTGTTTAACATCATCTTACATCATACTTGACATCATTTGGTCTCATTTTACCTCATTTTGACATCATTTGACCTCGTTTAGCCTCATATTTACCATCATTTGGCATCATTAAGGCTTCATTCAACCTCATGTTACATCATTTTGCATGGTTGTGACCCCATTTGGCCCTTACTCTACATCATTTAACATCATTTGACACTTTTTCCATCTTATTGCACCTGGATCTATCCTCTTTGGCCTTATTTTACAATGCTATTACCTTATTCTTATTTTATCTTTTTCTACTCCATTTTAACCATGTTTAACTATGTTATACATTATTTTTACAATACTTTACATTATTTTGACATTTTTTGATAATTATGAAATATAGATGCTAGTTAATATGCTTTTGTTGACATGTAAAATCAAATTATGAATACATGAGCATAATTCAACCTACCTTTGAACCTAGATGAATCTTATGGTGATGTGTAATAATCACTTGACCTCAAATTCTTAGATCTTAATCCTGGGAGCCTGTCTACCATATGGCCTTGATAAAGAAGTCCTTATACATAATAATGTCATTTTGTCTAAGAATACAAGGACAACTTATCAACAAGTCATGACTTACATCTTTAGTGACTACATACTAGACTTGCTTAAAGATTATGTTGATGATATAGTCATCAAATCCAAAATTACTAGTGACCATGCATATGACCTAAACCTAGTACTACAACAATGTCTCAAATATGAGCGTAGACATAATCCTAAGAAGTATTTCTTCGTTGTTAAAACTGGTAAAATGCTTAGTTTCATAATATTTGAGGTAGGAATATGAGTGGACTGTGATAAGATTAAGGCCATAACCAATTTTTCAGTACTCAGCAACTTTAAGTAACTACGAGATTTATAAGTTGCATTGCAACATTCCTAGGTTTATCTCAAGGCTCATTGATAAGCTCCAACACATGCAACACTTGCTTAAAAAGAGAGTTCACTACAAATGAATTGACCAATGCTAATAAGCCTTTAATAGTGTCAAGCAAGAGTTGGTCTAGTTTCCTATCATGTACCCCCCTCAAAAAGATAAATTATTCTACATCTACCTTGCAATCTTTGAAACATCCATAGACTCTTTACTCTATCAAAAACAAGACAATGGAGCATCGTTATCGATCTTCTACTTGAGCCATGCATTAGTAGTTTATGAGACTCAATACACTAAGGTTGAAAAGCACTACCTAGCCTTAATCTTCTATTTGAAGAAGTGAATACACTATCTTTTTAGGAGTCTAATTGTTGGCGACCGTTTGGGACACGACTGCCAACGAGTGTCCTCGAACAGGATTTAGGTGCCTGATGGTCTCTGGCAACACCAAGGCCCAGATACCTCC
Source organism: Gnetum montanum (assembly GCA_015680685.1). Classification (NCBI taxonomy): domain Eukaryota; kingdom Viridiplantae; phylum Streptophyta; class Gnetopsida; order Gnetales; family Gnetaceae; genus Gnetum; species Gnetum montanum. The sequence goes on from MNCI01029455.1 coordinate 103,449, forward strand.
AAATAAACTCGGTAGTTAATGTGAGTCTAATACACTATCTTTTTAGGAGTCTAATCAACATCATATGCAAGGATAACGTACTAAGAGCCATCATGACCAACATTTATGACAATAGTCGTATAGCCTAGTCGAAGGCCATAATAGCTGATTTTGACCTACATTACATGTAACACGTCACCCTAGCTATGACAGGATGATGCCTAGGATCAAGTAATCTTACAACAGAAGCATGATAATTAAAAACCAATGATGTGTAGAATACATGATATTAAGGAAGGTCAAATTGCATAGAAATTTCCTACCACACCAAAAACTAAACATACATTTCAATTTATAAAAATGCATATCTCTACATAAATCAAACTATGTACTACTTTTCTAACATACAAAAACACATAAACATCATCATCATATATATAAGAGTATAGAGAGTTTCCTACAATGATACATAGTCCATACTACTATACATGAAAATATACATTAACCCATGTGGTCACTAGCATATCCACACTCAATGTAGCATGTGAAACATTGCCATGAATACTCATAACAACCATTGCCTACAAGTTTTTTATTATTCTTTTATTTACCCAACTAGTGCTAGGGTTTATCAACCAATGACCTACAACCACTAGCCTTTTGGAGGATTGGTAATAGGGACAAACACACCTATTCCACGTACCAGTCGTAAAGACGAACACACCTATTCTCTTCCACTCGTAGGATGAGGCCTAAGATAGGAGCCTCATCGATGCATCACAATGGAGGTCAATCCATACTACCTCTAGGGTGCCTCATCACCAACCGGTCCACATCCTCATGCTAGAACCACCTGCCAACGACTATCACAAGCATTGTCATGAATACATGTACACATTCTAGCTAGCTTAAGCCAACACATGTCACAAGCACAACACACTCAAAAAAATATAACCACAACTATCCACACCTAACAATTACAATCATTCTATGAAAATAATCCCACCAAAATAACATTAATACCTTAATATAATAAAAAAATACCATATTTTTCAAACTACATGTACCTCCCTACATATGATCACTATAATAACCTTCAAAATGATATATGCCCAAAGGAAAATCAATCCCATGATTAGAAAGTACTTCCCAAAACGATCCCAATGACACTAATTTTACCTAAATTTGACTCCTATAAGAAACGTTATGTGCATTCAAAGTTTGATTAATAAAATAATATTTAATAATATTTAATTACCACCAAGAAGGATTAGAACTTCCAAAAAATCTCGTGCCCACAAACATTATATTCCAATCATACAAGTCTCATCAACATCACATATCATATTCTACAAGTCCACATCTAATGAGTGGTGAGGTACCTCTACACTCAACCATACGAAACGAGCGTAGCAGGCGTGATCTGGTTGAATTCTGCAAATGGACTAGTTGTGGCACCTAGACAATTATCCTTAGGTCGCAATTCGCTGTCTTACCACCTGGACT
>MNCI01029459.1:0-13658 GCA_015680685.1 Gnetum montanum
ATTTAGTTACCAAGTCTTCCATTGCTAAGTGTACCAAGCAATTAAATATTGGTCTTACCAAGCATTAACATGCTTATGCTTGAAATTGGTTATACTCATGCAACTTTACTAACTATGATGGAACTAAATATTTAACTGATGGCATGAAAAATAAATAAATAAATAAATTAAATTACAATAAATGGAATTAAAATATTAGTTAATTTCTACAATAGATGGAATAAATCTTGATTTTATTTTCATCATGCTAATGTGTTTAGGTACATTATACACTCAAATGAAACTTCATACAATCTACTCAATCCACATTGCAAGTACTTAAAGAGGAAATAATTTTAACTTTTGCAAGAAAAAAATTTAAGATTTTGGCTATAGAATGACCAAAATGTATCATAAAATGTTGTGGGTTTATGCATTTATATAGGTTTTTATGTTATGGATGTATGCATTTAACTCATATCCTTTGACACTTCAAAATAAGGCAATGCAAACATAACAATAATAAGTTATATATGATGGTAAGGTTTCTTTTGTTGAAGTTTTAGTAGCTAATCCTACATTTTCTTTTAATGTTATTAGATGGAATGTATCTTCAAGAAATTTTATGGATGGTTCAATTCTAAAAAGTTAATTTCCAAGAAAAAATATGTTCCTAAGACATCATAGAAATCTTTTATTGATTTAGATGGTTTTCAAATGGATTTGCAAATTAAAAAAGATTGAGTAAATCCATCTCTAAGTGAATACATGCAAAGTTTTCATAAAGGTTAACATTTTTAAATAAAATCATTTATTTTTAATTCTTTTAAAAATTTTGGGTAGGATATGAAGAGAACTTTTCATGAGGATGTTAGTTCTATTGATAAGATGTAGAACTCCTTCCCTTCTATCAAATGATAATCCTCTAATGAAATATTCAATGTCTTAATAATAGGCTTTGGGAAATGGTTTCTAGTAATTTTCTTTACACTTGATATTTATTTCCTAATTTATCTTTAATAAATTAATATTTCCAATTCAAATGTAATCACATAGAAAATCCTAAGTTGCTTGGATTTTGGGTTGTCCAAGATGGACTGGCACTTAGGATTTTGGGTTGACAAGGACTTGATGTGGGCTTTAGCCATCTAGATTTCTTTTTCATTGATTTGATTATACATACCAACTTGGTTGCAGAAGTTCTCCTTTAGTTTCTCAAGCTTTTTGGCCTCATTTTGCCACATGCTAATTTCAATTGCTGATTTTTGACAAATCGTGTGGACCTCTTCCATTGAGAGGGTTTTATTGGTTGACCCTCACGAGTTGTTCTCTTAACTAGTGGATGCTTTCCTCTAGAATTTTCTTTTGCTTCTTCACAGTGGTCAACCTAGAATTTTCTACGATGAGCCACTTATTCTCTTCTTTTATAGTGGTCAATGTCGTTTTGTATGCATGAGATTATGCATTAGTAGTAGAGGCATTCCAAATTAACTTCTCTTTCTCTTACTCAACATCTACTCTCTCCTTAGCTTAGTTAGCTGCTTTGTCTTGAATTGTTCAAGTTGGTCTAGCTCAAAAATATGGGTGGGATCCCATTGTTTGGCTCTTAAGGTAGCCAGTGCTTCTTGTAATCTTTGTATTTCTACTTCCACATGCTCTGCCCTACCTTCTACCATGACTAATGATGGGACATGATATCGCATGGGTTGCGATATCTATAAACAAGAAGAGGCTCTCCTTTGTTTAGGATTATAGTTTAGATTGTAGTAAAAATCTGGCAGTTTGATCTTTCCAAAGTTAGATTATTTTTCCCGTGTCTACCTATAGTGTGGTGAATGTAATTGTACGACATCCTTTATTCGAGTGTGATGTACTTGGACGTGCACATGACTGGTAATAAAGATCAAGATTACTTCATCATTGCAGCATTCACTTTGTTATTTATTTGTTTATTTAATTATTATTTATTACTTTCCTAATTAGTTTCTCTCACCCTTAAACTCCTAGTAACACGGAATGAGTACGACCTGATTACGAGCATTTAAGTGTAACTACTTGGTAACCTAGTGGCATACCTAGGATTTATGCTTGGTAATCCCAGTGGTAGTCATGCACAAAGTCCAAGATGTGTATAGATGATCAAGGAATGATTGCTCAGTGCACTTAGGCTAGATTAGATTCTCTTACCCTTTCTCTCCTAGCTTAGCTTAGTTAATATTATTTTCCACTACGTTCAGGAGTAGCATTAGATTAGGATACATCATACACCTCACTTTGGACTAATCCATACGTGACAAATATAATGCTAGTCTAGGTGGGAAGATAGCGAACTGCGACCTAAGGTTAACGATATAGGTGCCACAACTAGTCTGTCTGCGGAGTTTGACAGGATTGCGCATGAAAACGCTCGTATTCATATGGTTGAGTTTAGGGGTACCTCACCACTCATCAACTAACTTTTCTTTCATGGTGATGAGGTCTAATTGGGTTGCAATGACATCACTAGGGATTTCAAACAAGGTAGTCATTATTTGGCTTATCAGAGTAGTGAATCAAGCACATCCTCATGCATCGTAGGAGTCATTAAAGTCTTGGCCAACACATATGCATCTATGGTTCCTGTTAGATCTATCAGGGGCACAACAGGTACGTTGAATGATTCTTTGAGATAATCTATGATTACTTCTACTGCACCTATTGCATCCTCATGTTGTACTATCACAACTATGCCACCTTCTCTAGTTTCCATTGTTACTTGGAAAGATGCAACATTCTTAGAGATTTGTCATGATAGTTGGGATCCTGATCCTCTTAATTGTACTAAGATCTTCCCCCATGTTGGGTCAACTAACATTGTGGATTGTACGACATTATCCATGACTTGGAATAGGTTGGACTCATCCTTGCTTCCCCAGCTAACTACTTTAGCAATCTTCTATAGATGGCTCATCAAGGTCTTGTAGTCTTGCAACAGTGGTGGTAGCAAAGCTTGAGTCTATGGGCACTATTAGGCTCACGTTGTGTTTTTTTTCTAGCTCTACCTCCTTATTTGCTTCTTATTATTCACTAAGATCTTTTCTTGGTGTTACAGGTTTTAGGAGTTTAGCAAAGGATGAGTTTTGAGCCTTCCTAGGGATATCATTAGTATATCCTAGGATCCTAACACACTTGCACAACCTTCTAATTAAGTAGAAAAATGGAAATGTTGGTATCCCTAACTTAATTTCTTCAAAAAACCATTGGATTTCAGTGAAATAAAATTGGGAAAGATTGGCCACAAATTTACCCATTAAAATGACACTTCCCCTAGCCACATAAGTTGAAATTCGGTTAAGCCCTTTTGTGGGAAACAAGTGGTAAGTCTCGATCTTGAAATATGTTCTCTTCTCCAGATTCATTTCATTGTACATTTTATCCTCCTTCCCATATGCCCATCTTAGCAATAATTTCTTAGACTCAGGGTTAGATCTAGTTAACAAATAAGCAACCTTAGCCCCTTTATTTCACAACTTGAGAGCCATAACAATTTCTTTGACTGAATAAGAGACTTCACTCCATAGATGTGAATGGTGGTGTCCTCATCTTTATGGTTCTAGAACTGATGAGTTTCACCTAAGTACCATTCACCACAATCTGATAGAATGGGCCATAATGGGGATGCCTTAAGTTGCATTTGAACCACTTCTGGAGCAAACTCCATGAATGGACCAAAGTTCATCTCCACAATGACTAAAACCAACATGGACTTTTCTAAAGTGGCAGCAAGGCAATTAGAAGGCAACGTGAGGCATTGTCCCCACTCGAGAACTTGTGGTTTTATAGCCTCTCATTGGATTGATTGTCTAGTAGCAAGAGCCTCTTGGTGACTATTAAAGGATTGGGCCTCCTACTCTACATGTTCTGCATGTTTTCCTTGCTAACCTTGGCCATCTCATGGATGCTTAGCAACTCTTTGTGAGGATTCACCTTGAACACCTCTCTTTGGGAGCATTTGCAATCAAGAAAAGATCAAGTGTTACTAAGGTTATGTTTGTTATCATCAGTTTATACCTTACCTGTAACCTTAGTTCATTAAGTTCATAATGCATATGATTGTAGAGTTAGAAAAGTTTTCAAAAAAAAAAAAAATCCCCAAAAAGTGTCTATCTCTTTTTACAACCCTTCACAATTGGCTCCTTTTCCCTTATATGTGGCTTACAATGATGGTTATGGGCCCATGGGTTGGAAAAATTGGGTTTCTGGCATCAATGTGAGTGATTTTTCATTATAGCTTCTAAAGTTTTTAATATTCTTACCATTATGATACCTTCCAGGTGATAGCATATTTCAACAATTTAGCACAAGTTTTAGATGCAAGCACCCAACACCCCCCCCCCCCCCCCACAAGTAAGTTGAACACTTTGGGTTCAAATTGATCTAAACAACATGAAAATCGAAGTAGTAGAAAGCTATATATCATAAGTGGAAGATGAGTGCATAGAGCTCTAAGTCAAAAGAGAAAATTTGAACAACTCCCCTAGTAGAAAATGATGAAAATGAATTCAGAATACCATGGAAGTAATATATATATATAGTTTTGTTAGACCCAATGTCAAGTATGTGACGTCATGTCAGATCTAACATCGGGTAAGCAATGTGAAGGTCCAAAAATTTTCACTGAATGGAAAATTGAGCATGCAAATTGAAACTCTATGAGTGGGTGAAAGTTTGAAGTTAATTCCATCATTCTAGGATAAGTGAAAAATCAATTGGAGGCACCAAAATAGGATAAGGTAGAGCTATTGACGTGAAAAGTATTAGAATGAGCAAGAAAAAGGCATTGAAATCGAGGTTGTGGGATAGATCAATGACATGATAAGGGAAATAATAAAATGTAACTGTTGAGCACTTGGAAGGTGAAAAATGATGTGGTTGTGTTAAACAAGTACAAGTCATAAAAGTTACAAAAGTGGATCCACCTCGAAGTAGGCTTTAGCCTATGATGCTCTTGTGTAACCACATCTAAACAAGTCTGTAGGTACTAAAGGGGTTGAATGCAACACATACCTATGAAACAAAACAAACATGTTAAAACCACCAATTTGAGATAATAACTCTATGTTACACAAACCACACGTTATGGTCATTTGGACAACGAGATGAGATGGGTGATAGAAAGGATTGCAGAAACTGGGACATGAGGTGCCTTACCATGGTCATAATGAAACCTTGTGTGTTATTAGTGGTTAAATAATCATGAGTCCTTCTCTCCAAGATTTGAACCAAGTCCAAACCACATTGCAGTGACATCACATCATTTCATCACATGAATAGACAACCATAAGACTATCAAAGTCACGAGGAGCAATATTACTTGGTGTTTTGTCCAAGGGAGGAGCTTATTAAGGCATACTTATATATATATATATATATATTGATTATGAGAAGCTATGACCTTTAGGCATTGTTAGATGTCTTTATAGTGGGACCTACAAAAGTTTATTCAGTGCCATTTTAAGGTATTCGTACTACCATTTTTCGTTAGATCTACAAGGATATGGTCATAGCCTCAGCAACATGATAAAACATATAGAAGTGGCCAAATAGAATCCAAAAATCCCCTTGATGTTACATCCTTTACATTCCGCCTTGGTTCTGCACTCTTCTATCTAGACACAATAATTATAAAGTTATTTTTAGTTTGGATGATGAAAAAGATTACCATTATGACTAGGGCAAGAACCTTTTATTAATGGAATGGGTGAATGGATCTCATGGTCTCAATGTCCAAATAATCAATCCCTTAGGACTTAGCAACATAGAGAAAACCTCACCTCAATGGAAAACATGATCATTTTATTTACAAGCAAGATTACATAAGAAAGAAAATGAAAACAACAACTAGAAAAAATTGGATCAAGAAATAGGAAAATGAAAAAAAATGCAAAACAAAAGGATGAAAAGCATTTAAGGATTCTAAAGATTAGAATGGGGGGTAACCCCCACAACTGAATATTTGGCAATGAAAAGGATTAATAAGTGGATGAATAGGATCCATGCATGTATGAAACATTGGTAGTTATCCATGCCCTAGCGGCTGGGTGTCTATTAGTGGTGTAGTGGCTAGGTAGAAGAATCGTTGGCCACACACTTGATGGTTAAATGTATGGTGGGTTAGGGTATGAGGTGTGTTAACATTATAGATGATTGGCCTATGATTACACCCTTGATCATGATATGGTATGCATGGATGTATCTGTATCCCCATTCTTGTAGATTCATTAGTTGGATTTGAGATTGGAGTACTGATGGATGGTGGCCCTTGTGTACAATCAGAGGACAGTGGTTGAGACAAGGAAGATGGTGCACTAGATTGCCCTTGTGTTGGCTTAGATGATACAGTGGGTCCATGCATGGTCTACTTCATCTTACAGCCTTTCCTCCAGAAGGGGCATTTCCTACGTTGCAGTTGAGACCCATTTGTATCAACATGTCTATCCACTTGCACAAAAAAAGTGAGATTCATTTGTTGATATTGTGGTGCTAAACCTTCTTGAGTTGCTAGCGATAATGTATAAGGAGGTGGATTATGAGAATATAGAGGATAGATTGGATGGTAAGAGGCATGAGGTGGTGATCCTTGAGGGGATGTCATGGATTGATGGTACTTGGGAGAGTGGTAGTGATGATTAGAAGTAGAGGATGTAGAACTTGTTGGAGAAATAGGATGTTGAACATAATATCCTTGAATTTTCAACAGATATGGCTAATTTGGTGGTGGCCTTCCCCACGATTATGGTTGTTGCCACTATGGTTGATGACCATGTTGAGGCTAGTAATGGCTCCTCCTACGATATGATTGGTTTTGGTACTATCTATAATTACCTTGTGGAAGAGGAAATCTCCTAGGCATGTGCTATTGCACAAACTTCAGATTTAACGCACTTTCCCAATACTCCCAGAGATGCAACAAGACTAGGCAATGGCCCTTCAGATGGTCATATATGCAAATGTCACATCCATTATCTTTGTCTATGGTTGAGTCTATTTCCTTACTTCCTTTTTCCATTTTTTTCATTTGCCAAAAAGTGTTCTTAACTATTTCTTGGTTCTGTATCCTTTGTTTAGTGTGATTGCTTGGCTTGTTTTTCCTGATTCTCTCCTTGACCATCTCAATGAGAGTTGTAAAATTTTCATGTATCCACTTGAATATCCTATTAAACTTTGCTTCAAGTTCATTAATGGATTTCTGTATTAGCAAGGTTTGTTGTGGAATCATCTTATTAAGAGTAGTTTTTTTCTCCTTACCATAGATCTAAACCTCCTTCTATTGAAGAGTTGGATCCTACTGATATTTCTTAACATTCTCCCATTTGCATATCTCTCCTTCTTTTACCACATGCTCGATTAGCTCCTGGATATGATGGGCATGAAGCTTGTATAATTGCCCTGGGGCATCGATCCTAAGGGTCTCTCTTGTTTCATTATGAAGCCAATCTATGATGTGGAAATGTTACCTTTCCTCGGAGAAACCATGGCTTGGGCATCTATTTAGTAAGGCATAGTATCTATTTAAGGCCATGTCCAAGGGTTCACATTGTTCTTACTTCCACTCTTGGATTATCTCCTCAAATTGGACAGTCTTGCATATGTTTGGTATTTCTCATTGAATACCTCTAGCATTGTCGACCATTGTTGGATTGAATTTGATCTCAACGATCTTTACCACACTTTGGTTCTATCAATTAGTGTCCTAGGAAAGAGCTTAAGCTTTTGCCATGCACTTTCAATGTTGTAGGAAGCATAAGCATCATGGAAGACTTGTAAATGATGTTGCGGATCTGAATCATAGCCTCTTGCAAATTTAGGAATATTATTCATGTCAAGCTTAGGTATGTGATACTTTTTTTGATGCTTGTGAGATATCTTAATGAAATCTATGATATGCATTAGGATCTTAGTGGCCAATAAGGGTTCATCATTATCAAACTGCTTATGAGGGAAATGCCTATCTCTGTTTGTTTGATTGTGATGATGCTATCTTTGACCTTTCTCATGGGTTCAATTTCGTTATGTAGTTTGAACCTTTAGTGGAGCTCTATCTCTATACCTATGTTCATCTTCATTAGAACTAGACGTTGAATGGAAAGAGGAAGCTAAGGAACTATAAGAATTGCCATGGCTTCTATAGTGTTCTTTAGGTTCCTTTGACTTATCATTTCTTAGTTTTGAGGAGGTCTTAGGCCTTGAGGCCTCCCCTAGTTCAGAATCTATGTCATCTCCTCCAAGATTGTTTGCATTAGGTGAATGTAGTCTTTGAGTATCATTAGGGTGGTCATGATCATAAGAAATCCTTGCATAAGGTTGATCACTCCAAATTTCTTCATTGTATATCTTGTTAGTTCTCTAATGAATGTGTTCGCTAGATAGTGCATTTTCACTTCCATGTGGGAGAGACATTATTGTTGGTTAATGGTGTGTGTGATTTAATATTCTCTAAAAGATATATTGTTAATACCTTTTATAGTGATCGTGTATAATATAAGTAATTTAAATAACTAGCACCATCCCTAGCAATGGTGCCAATGATGAGCAACAAGGTACTCCTATGCTTAACCATATCAATCACAAGTGTTTATGCACAATCTGGTCGAATTTCATGGATGGGACTAGTTTTGGTATCTATATCATTATGCTTTGATCACAATTCGCTATCTTCCCACTTGGACTAGTGGTATCTTATCACGTATGGTTTAGTCCAAAGTGAGGGGTACGATGCTATCTAATTCTATGCTACTCTTGATGACAATAAAATGGTGAATTAATTAAGTGAATGGAAAATGGAAGTGAAATCTAACTATCCTACATGCAATGGGTATCTGCCCTTAATCATCTGTATACATCTTGGACTTCTTGAGACCACTTTTGGAATTTCCACGCATATGTCATTGGGTATGCCAAACAATACACTACTAAGTTACTAAGTATCTATACGTAAATTCTCATGATTAAGGCGTACACATTCCACTTAATTATAAGAATAGTAAATAACAATAAATGGAAACATTTAACTAAAAAAAGTTGTAAATAATTAACAATTCAAAGAAATAATAATCTAAGTGGATGCTACAATTATGAGAGTAATCTTGATCTTTATTGCTAGTCATGTAGCATGTCCAAGTATGTCACACTCGATCAAAGGTGCCATCCAATTAGAAACATCACATTGCGAGTATGCATTGGGGATAGCAAAACTTTAAGAAAGACTACCAAAAACTGAAAACTAAAACTATCTTCTACGACTACTCTTCATGTCTCAACCAGGCACCCAAGTGTTGTATTTATAGGCCAACCCAAGGGAGGCAACGTTGGATATCTAATGTCACTTCTTGGCTTCGACGTCAGATACCTAACATTGAGGCCTGACAAAGGATGACTCATTAGTACCCTAATCCAACATCCCTACCAGCCACACCAGTTGTCTAACACATCACACAAGACTAGTGTATATAATCATGTTAGTTAATCATGTAAAGATATCATAATCATAACATAAAAGCCCAAGCATCCTAACATATAAGGCACAATCATAACAAACTAATTTTCCCTTGATAATCCATTAAGACCTTACACATAAATATAAATCATAATCATAATGTAGTACCTACTGCTTATGAAAGGGGTATAACATAAACAAAGAATAAGACTATGAAATTGAGCAAGCCTAGAGGATATTTTAGATAAATTATTGGATAAAAATATAGGCTATAGGTGATTATTTAGGTGTATTTTGTTGGACATGTAATTATAGTATTAATATATGTTTATTATTTTAAATATATTAACCAATAAAGAAAACTTAGTTAAGTAGTAAAGTAGATCAATTTGTTTTTTAAGCAAAATCTACCTTTCATGGTTTATATAAATCTAGACAAATTACCTGCAAATCTTTGTTTGACATTAAGCTAACCACTTGAGTTTCTTTTCATTGGTAATTTGACCATAGGAACACTTTAAGACATATATACAACATCATACATTAGAAGAATTATAGAGGAATGTGACAATGTTTTAAGTGTGATTTGAACTAGAAACCTCTTGCTTGTAAATCCTTGTTAAAGGACACACTAACCATTTGAGCCACTTCTCATTGGCTATAACTAATAATAGTATTTATTCATTNAAAACTATGGGGGGGTGTGAGGGGACGTTGTTTGTGTGGGGAGGGGTGGGGTGAGGGCTAGTGGGGGCACTGCCAAATGAAGATGTTGTAAATAAATAATGATCTAACTTTATGATGAATGCTAGAAGGGAACTTATGTAGCTGATTAACCATATTTGATTGGAACAATGAAATAATTATGATGTATGCATGAAAGACAAAATAACAAAAGGAATTAAAACTCTTTACGTAATTAAAAGAAAATATAAATATTTTTAAATATGGGCTTTGGAGCTCAGAAAATGAATCTTTGTGTGATTCATTTAAACTATTTATTATAAGGATACATCTTTTAAGGCTACGTCTTAGTCTTAAGAAGTAGAAGACCATTGAATGGATACAAAAGATAATTTTACTTTGTGAGGATATAAACATTGAATGTCACACTATTTTGAAGTGTAATCTACTATTAGAAGTAGTAACTCTATGTTATGTTTGAATATATTTAAAAACTAACAAAAATAAAGAAAATAACAAAAAAGAGCAGAGGTGTTATTTCTATAAGATATAATGGTTAAAGACTTGAGATATCTCATTAGAGAAGGTGCAAATTAAACAAAATTCAAAACACATTCATAAGTTTATTAAGAAGGGTTCTAATGAAGTTATGGTGAAACATGTAAGGAAAAAATAATTTATTTGAAATACATAAGAGTTTATCAATAAGATTGAAAAGTTCATCAACACATTTTATGTAGGTTATCTGGGTTACAAGATTTTAAGAATTAGCACCATGATTTTATCTTAGGTGTTTTCATTTTAACACTTGAGGCAAAAATATAACATTGATTCTTTCTAAGTTCCAGGCCTAATCAATATTTTTTTTTGTTTTACAAGAAAGTTCACTTTTTATTATTACTACTAATACTATCATAACTTATGATAACATTACTTATTTACTATAACTCATCATAACAACAGTTTCTTATAATTGTTTATGAGACTTTTCTTTATAACTTATAACTTTTGGTTGTTGGAATTATGATGGAAATCGTAGTCATTCTTCACCAACTATTTAATTTATAAACTCTACATATGACTTCGCTACACTTTCTTGTAACTTCTATTTTACTCATGATCTTCTTTTCTTATTTAAGAATTTTGATCCTAGCTTAAATTGTGATCTTCTATACCTCTATAGGAAATTAGATCTCAACTCACTTTAGAGTCTCACTCTTATTTACTTTGAACCACTACTTCTTTAGCAAAGGATGCTTGATGACTCCTTCAACTATTTAGTTACCAAATTTTTCATGGCCAATTGTTTAATGTATGAAATCTACATATGACTTGGCCACATTTCCTTATAGCTTGTCTTTTATTCATGATCTTCTCTTATTTTTTAAGAATCTAAACCTTAGGTCAAACTATGATCTTTTGTACCTTTTTAGAAAATTGGATCTTGACTCACTTCAGAGTCTTACACTCATTTACTTTGCATCTTCACATCTTTAGCAAATGATGCCTGACAACTTCTTCAGCTATTTAGTTACGAACTTTATCATGAGTTAAGATGGCTAATCATTGTGACTTTATGTTTATATACTTGATGTTTCATGGACATTTATACATGCATATCTATGTTCTATGATTTAATGTTTCCTAAACATCTATGCTTCAAAATCCATTATTATTAATCCATCATTTATGTTAGTTAAGATTTCATGTATTTGTTTTGTGATTACAATTTTCATTCTTTTGAACCTTGTTTGTAATAAGGCTTACAAATGTTTATTGTAGAACTCTAGTTCACACTATTTATTCTTCTTTATTTTGAATCTCTTTTTCACATAATTTTTTATCTAGGCTTTCTTCCTAATTAGGGTGATTAGATAATGGATCTTTGATTTTAGTAAGTGAGATTTTATCATACAAATGCTTATGTTAAATTTCTATTTAAATTATTGGGCTTGAATTATTTTTTGTAATATTTAATATTCTTTTCAAGAAATTCCATATCTACAAAAAGCTAATAAGAAGAATAAAATTAATTATGGAGGTGTTGGTTGAAAGCAACAACCCTAACCAACATAGCTTAGTTACTCATTTTAGGTGGCTACTAGTTTCTGGCTCTACCAAGGCACGAATACCTTCAAATAGCGTTTACTAGTTTATTGAGCTAATTATGGCTTAATTTATACACTCTAAAGTTACTTTTTAAGCTTTTCAAGTATTTTCCTTATTTGTTGTAATAACCAATAATAAGCTTTTTCTTTTAGTTACCTCTTAATTTCAATAAAAGGTGTATGAAAATTTCCTAATCATTGGGTTCGAAATTCGACCATAACTAGATAGTATACAATGAATTTTATGAAATTTTCCATTCTACACATTTAAGCTATTTGCTAACACACTTCCAAAAAGATATTTATTGCAAAAATTATGTGACATAGAGAAAAACACCTAAGATTAGATGATTTATTAAAAAAAAGAGTTCAAACTTATAGTGAGAACAATACTAATTTTATGCTAAACTCATTTAGAACTGACACTTAGAGAAGCTATCCTATTTAATGAACATAGAAAAAATAAGCTAAACCTTTGTGACTTAAGAAAATATCTCATTCCAAAATTCTTATCTATTGAAACATAGCTATTAATAAATCTAGCTAAATAATTAGAAAGCTATCTAAGAAAAATGACAAATTGAGAAGAAAGCTAAAAGAGAAAATTGAAACCTTTTTAGAATGTTATTACAAATAATGTCTTACAAGATTTTTTGCACTCTCAAAATTCCTCTTTTTCCTTTCTTTTCATCTACTTAGAACCTTATATAGTAGCTCTAGCAATTACAATAGTTACAAAACCAATCAAGGCTTAATAATTTTATTGTTTCTTTATATAGTTGAAATTCATTTGAAAATTGTTAAACTACCTTGAAATCTATATTGATTCTTTGAATCTACTAGTTCTCTATTGGTAATTACTGTGAAATTTTGCTATAATTACACAAAACTTTAATTACTTGGCTCAATGTATCTAGCTCTAACTTACCTAGCTTCTTTATGACTTCATCTACTTTTATTTCATTAGTTCATAATTTAGTTAATGAATTAGTTAGCTTATCAATGCTGCTCTTGTCATAGAACAAACTTGTTCTAGCTCTAGCTTTCTTTGATTAATATTAGCCATTATTCTCGCAACTACCATCATTGTGTTATCTAGGAAATCCCTCTTAAATAGTGGTGGTCTCTCACTTATTTCAGTTGTTGTCCATACTAGATCTTGAGCTCTTTGATCAATTTGCAGAAATACAAGTTTATTTCTTTTGGCTTTTTCAATGTCTACTTGGGTCTCTCTTATTTATTCCTTCTAAACATTGAATTTAACAACTAGCTCTTGAAAATTTGGACATAGTAGATAGGAACGATAAAAAAACTGTTAATTTCTTGGCTTGTTCCAACTCTGAGCTTACAAAAGCTAATCTTTTTTCTAATTGTAAGCTAACCGACTCTTTTTATCTAGCAATAACTCTTTT
>MNCI01029463.1:0-104778 GCA_015680685.1 Gnetum montanum
TTTGCAAAGATTAAAAGTGACAAGAATCTGTAGTTTTTTCATTGCCTAGTTTGAAAATTATTTCTATATATTTTTTGAATGGCATTTAGTAANAGTATACTAACACAAATTTTTTAGTTGATGCAATATTGCTTCTAGCCCTGTTTATGAAGTTGCAACTAGTGCTACATCATTTGCAAAGATTAAAAGTGACAAGAATCTGTAGTTTTTTCATTGCATAGTTTGAAAATTATTTCTATATATTTTTTGAATGGCATTTAGTAAACCGGTATTGACCTTAAGTTTGATAAGGCTTTTCTATAATTTTTATTTGATAACTATATCAAATGCCTTAGCAAAGTCAACAAAGCAGATCTGTGTCTTCCCTTATTTTTTATTTGCTATTCAATGCAGTATTCAAGAGTAACTAGGTGGTCTATTGTAAAATGAGTTCTTTTTATCTTGCTTATGAGATTGCCCATAAATTATTTTCTTATTTTCAACATTCTAATTTTTCTCTGGAGTTGTACCTAGCAATTGTGCTAACAAGGTATTAATCATGGTTAACATATCATCATCATCATGATCCTAGCCTTATCCTAACAAAATAAGGTTGGCTACATGAGTTTTTTTCGCCATTTGTCTTTATGAAGAGCTAGATGTAATTATTTAAATTTGATTTATCTCTTTTTAAAGAAAAACATAATAGCTCTTAATCATTCACTGTTTGTTCAAACCATTTTGAAGCCCTTACTTAAGCATTTTTCAAGTTTTTGTCGAAACTAATTCTTAACCATTATTTAATAATTTAACATGTAATCCTTTTGCATCTAGGACTTTTCTAGAAGTTGACTTTTTAATTCCTTTTATTACTTCATCATATGTAAGCTGTAAAGAGTTTGGTTTCAAGCAGCTAGTCATGTGACAGATTTTTGTAGAATACTTTCATCTTTGCAAAAATAATATGCCTTCAACCAAAATTGGCAAGCAAGCTTTGGATGCTTGTTATTGTTGTAGAATTAGAGATTCATATCATACTAGATCCTGAAGCAGAATAGATTCACAAACTTGGAATCTATCATGTTAAGTAATCCTAAAAATAGCTCTAATATAATAATCTTTATTTATAAGACATTTTAATTAGAATTGGAAGTCGATAAATTTTTTCAAGAGTTAATTTATACATTTTTTGGTAAAAATTTTCATTGAGCATGAATTAAGGGGTGTCAGTATGGTCATTCATCTTCAGTATTTAAATCAATGTTTATCCGTAATTTAACAAATTGACAAAAGAAACAGGAATCAACTATCCACTGTATAATGGAAAGTCAGAGATTAAACTGTCATATATTTGGGTATCTGTTTGTAAGGAATCGTGATCTGGTATTCACGGAAAGTTGAATTCATTATTTCTGAATAAGAACAAAGAGGTTTAATCCTCTGGATGAAAGGATGTGATGTTCCGGACGAATAAAGAATCTTGGATGACAGCCTATTATGACATGGTGTGAGATAGATGGAAGAAACTTCGATAAGGAAGATGTAGGTAACAGAGGATGAGGGATTTATTTGTAGGTGTATGGATAGAATAACTGTTTCATTTACGAAGACCCAAAAACGGATATAATAAAATATTGATTGTTAAATTTAATTGATCAAGTACTTCTCCTTAGAAGACCCAAAAAAAAGTTTATAACAGTAATTAAGACTTCAACATCCGCATAAAGCATGGATCTTCTATTATCTTGATCTGGAACTGGCAAAGCATTTTCTAAGTGGCTTGGTTAGAACGTTCGCTACTTGTCCCTACGTGGGATAATATACAAATTCAATTGCCTTGTAGCTATTCTCAAAGTTTATGGACATTCCCATGAAAGTGTTTTGTTTTGCCATGGTGCACTGGATTGCAGCTCAAGCATACAGCTAACTAGTTGTCTACTTGAACTATTATGTAATCCTTTTGTTTCAAACTTACAATGCTTAGGAGCTTGCTAAGCTGGATAACTTTTGTATGAATGCCTCCAGTTGCTGTGTATTCTACCTTTAGAAAAGAAATTGTCATTGTTTTTTGCAATTTTAAATTTTAGGATATCAGTGAAGAGCTGAAGAAAGCTAAATACCTAGATGTAAGGTAGATTAAGCTGCCTGCAAATTTTGTTTGGGCATTTTGTTTCACAAGTTTTTTAGTAGTCATCATGAATTTTCAGTTTACAAACTGGTTCCAGTGGGATGATAACTTCATAAATATTACTCATACCAAAATTCTCTAATACATATTGGATATCCTCGGAGCGAGCATGATGCTCCCGTTTGATTGCAAAATTTATGTGAGTGCTTCTTCCTTCACCACTGTGAGAGGTCTAAACTCTGAATTTGATTGTTGATTGTGAACGATTTCTCATTGAATGTCCTTTTAAATGTTGTTGTGAAAGGTCCAAACCCTGAGTTTTATTGTTCATTTGCAATTATTTTGTATCAAGTAACATTTTAAAGGGCTTTTACAGTGTCCATGGGATGATTTCTATGTTTTAAATCAATGATTAAGTGTGATCGATTGGGCAATTGAAATCTGAAAAACACAAAAGCCAATGCCAGTTGCTTTCTGATCGGCTGGGGCAATCATACGTGATTAATGGCACCATGCATCATTGATTGCAGATTCTTTAAACAATGCCATAAATGGTGAACAGGCACAAGATGCTTTCTTAAGATCATGTAAATATTTTTGCAAGTTCTAGACCTTTTTCTGTTTTTCATGACCTTCAAAACCCTTTGTTAATAGCAGAAATATTTGTTCTAATTTTCTAGTGGAAAAAGTAGTCTTGACATCAGGATTATGCAATTTCAACCGCTTATAAGATTCTAATGCAAGAGTTCAGAAAACAGCACTTAGTAGCAGGACCACTGATTTCCTTAAAATCCACTCATTCTTATTTTCATAGCAAAGACCACTCAGTTTGGCCTTTTGAAGATCCACCAATTTTCTTGTGCCGTTATTCATTAAAGCTTCATATTTCGTAAATTGTGCTTATCAGGTAATTAATTGACTTCTAAGAAAGCGATGGCTCACCATAATCAATCTTTTTATGGAGGCTGGTCGAACTCCTAGTGCCTGTTTTGTTTATGTCATCTTTATGAAGCTAATATAATATCCGTAACCTGAAAGCTTTGCAATGGGAAAAGCTGGAAAAGGATCCGTGCGCACAAGGTTTTCATCTATGCATGTTGTGCACACTTCCAAAGATCGTCTGCTTGCTTTTCCAAGGATTCATGCTTTTAAGGGTAGAGAAGGACTTAGGAATTGTGGAAAGAACTTTATACCCATGTATTCTCATTACTTTTAATGCACCGTATGGGAAATATTTCAGACGCAGCTGACAAGCAACACTTTACACTCGCATATCAACCATTTCGTATGATGCTGTACTTTTCACGATATGGAGGATGGCATCACTCTATTTGATGACACAACATTATATCCTAGGATAAGCATATATAAACCTTTGTATCATGGCCCGGAGCCTAGACTATTAAAATAGCATGGCTGCCATCTCAATATGCTCTAATATTTTTTGTTAATTTTATTTACTTTTTTATTTTAAATTTTCTTTGATAATAGTGGCTGTCTTAAGGCTATTTGTACAGGGCTATATATCTTCCAACAGAAGCGTATGGTATAACATGAATAGCGTATAATCATTGCCAAATCATCTAATAAAAAATTGATTCCACGTAGACTAGGTTGAACTTTGATAGTAATGATACAGAAGTTCTTGAATATCAGTGATTGCAGTGCATTCTATAAACAAGGTTATATTCAGGATGATTGCAAACCTTGTTTTATAACAATGGATGCTTCTGGTGTATCCCAAAATGCATTGCTAGGATAATTTATTGCTTATTCACAACAGTGTTTTCCACTTTTGATTATTAACTTGTGCATAGTTTCGGGTTTCTTTTGTTTTCTTTTTGAATGTTTTTTTCCTTTTGGCTCTGTTTTGATCGACTCTGATTTCAAAAGTGTTCTTTAGTACATTTGTACATTGAAAGAGTATTCAAATTCTTTTTATGCATTTACAAGTTTGGAGACTGGATACAAATCTATATTTTTCATTTCCCAAATTTTCAACAAACTTCAATTGATCGTAGATGTTACTTTGCAGGGATAAATAGCTTAATAAGAATTGAGTGCCATATATAAACTGATATGAGCACATTCTTGTTATGGCTTGTTTCTTTTGATTATATTCTAATGTTTCCTGATAATTCATTTTGATACATTGGCGTCTAGGTTAACCTTGAAACCTTATCAGCATGGGAAGAAAAGCAGATGTTTAAGGAGTATGTATAGCTGTATATTTCATGCTGCAGAAACCATTATTATTGTGCATATTGAGAGTTGTGTAATGGAGATTTAACATGATCCCATGGTTCTTTTAGGTACATGGAAGATTACAACACAGCTACTCTTCCTTCTAAGAAGTGAGTTGAGGCAGTAGACAGAAATGCTGCTTATTGTATATGTTTTTTACTTTAAATTTTTTTACTGTGAATGGCGTTCATTATGGTTTGTCATATCCCAATTACTATAGATACACTGAACTTTATCATGGATGTCATCAGTAGCCTCATAATTAGTTATTGACACATTCACAAGGTTAAAATCATTCTCTTGCTGTTCCTTATCACACATGTTTATTTGATTGCAGGATCACTATCCCAACGAAGATGTGTCTTTCTATATGATACTTTATTCCTTTCCTCTTATTGAAACATCCGATGTAGTGTAACAAGTTTCTATTCTCTTTTTGGATTTAATTTATTTATTGCTTAATGGATGAATGAGTTTGTGGACCATTTTCATTCTGGGGCCGATAAATAAGCAATCTATGCAAAATGCCAAAATACCAAAATGTCAATGTGGGGAAAAATAAAAAATAATTAAAATGAAAATAATGAGATGAAACATTTTGAAAATAGAAAACTAAATAATATGTTGAATTCAATAAATATAGGTTCTGGCTGGAGATATTGAGAGTGGGCTGGATTTTGACAAAGAAGAAGTTGGAGAAGGAAATGATGGGAGTAGGAGAGGAAGCGGGAGTGGGAGTGGCAACCAAAGTGGGAGTGGCGGCGGCAACAGGAGTAGGAGCGGCGGTAGGAATGACTGTTGTAGGAGGGAGTATTGGCGGGATCGTGGATGGGCTTGTGCATGGCTAGGAGAATGTCAAGGAGGGCGTGCAAGCAACAAGGGTTAGAGTGCTCTCATAGGTGGGTAATGGTGCCGATTTTGACACTTGTTCATGGGATGGAGTGGTCATGTGGGTCAAGGTTGGGCGTCTACCTAAGGAGGCAATGCAGGAACTGGAGTAGAGTCTACTAGGAAAGTTTATCTCTAAGGGAGTAAGGTTGCGTATGGATTTGATTCGAAAATGGGTCCGAGTGACGTGGGGGTTGGAGGATGTTTGCATTCGGAGTCTTGCGGATGATTAGCTGTTGTTCACGTTCTCAACGATGGAGGAAAGGGACA
The DNA here is from genome assembly GCA_015680685.1 of Gnetum montanum. Taxonomy (NCBI): domain Eukaryota; kingdom Viridiplantae; phylum Streptophyta; class Gnetopsida; order Gnetales; family Gnetaceae; genus Gnetum; species Gnetum montanum. The sequence goes on from MNCI01029463.1 coordinate 5,510, forward strand.
AGGTGTTGCTAGGGGGTCCACGGTTTTATGGAGCTTGTGGCCTAGCCTTGGCTCCCTGGAGACCTAGCGCACACCGTGATAAAGGCCTCTTTGATCGGGCGTTGGTCTAGATTTGGTTGTTCGATCTGCCATTGGAGTATTGGGAATCAGAGTTTTTGAAGTCTTTGGTGGGGTTGTTTGGAGACTTTATTAAGCTTGATGCATTTACTGAGTCCAGGAACCGAATGGGGTACGCTTGTTTCTATGTTTGGAGGTCGCTGCAGTCAAAAGATAGAGTTGCAGAGGTCATACTGGACACCGTTGGCAGGGAAGAAAAGATTTGCATTAAATTTGAAAACTTGCTGGCGGTGCACAAGGAGGAACATCTGGGATGCAAACTTTGTGGAAAGCAGCACTCAAAATTAGAATGCTGTCGAGGACCAACTGAGGTTGCTTAGGGCTGGAGTCTTGTGGGCAGGAAGGGTTGGATTTGGAAGCAGGGGTCATGTTCAACAGGAGATGGAGGACCACAAGCCAAACACCCACATTCTCAAACGACGACAGGAGGGGGGGATGGACAACAACTGATGAAGGAAGATATGCCACCTTGGGTGGAGGAGGGTGTGGTAGACCTGCTGTCGGCGAGTAGCAAAGCTAAGGGGTCATTTGCGGGTGGGGGGTTGGCAGAGGTCCTTGGCTCTCCCTGTACTTCCCGCCGGTTCCAAGGACTGTTGTGCAGCAGGCTTTAGCATTGGAATTACCCTTGTTGGGGGAGTGGATTACATTGGGACAGGGCTCTACCAAGCCAAAAATATAGGACATACAGCCTAGGTAGGTGGAGGGCTAGCTTGAAGCAATGGTACTTAGGTCGGATAGCAAGATTGGGTGGCCCAATAAAACCACAACATGCAAGAAATCCACGCAGTGGGATCTGGATTTGGGGGTGCAGCGAACATTGCGAGAGGTGTATCATTGACGTGTGTCTACATCTCCATGAAGATCCTCACCTGGAACTATCGGGGCTAGGGTACCTTGTACAAAAGAAATACCCTACGAATGATGGTTAGGGAGGTAGGTTGCAAGGTGGTTTGTTTACAGGAAACAAAGGGTCCAAATGATCGAAAGGCAGTTGCTGATCTGGAGGGTTGGACAACCTAGATGGTGCCCAGCAGGGGACGCGTAGGAGGTTTGGCCATTCTGGCCAAAATCCCAATAAGTTTTGTAGATGATTTTGATTGGAGTCAAACTGTCTATGTGCCACAAGTGGATCTTTGAATAACAAATTTTTATGGGGCGCAACACTAGGAGATCCAGGTCCAGGAACTTAGATGTGTGGTTGGGATCATCCCCAATACCGCCAGATGGATGTTGTTGGAAACGACTGCACTGATCCACCAAGGGTTGAGGCATGCATCGAGTTTCTTTGTCAATATAAGTTGATTGACCTAGAGATCTTGGGGTGTAAATTCACTTGGAGAAACTCTCAGACAGGCATCGATCGTGTCCAGTCCAGGATTAATCGAATATGGGTGACTAAGTGCCTCATGTTGGAGTACGACATCACGGCAGAGGGAAAGGAGCGACAAGTTTTGGACGATTGGTCCATTTTGTGCCATTTTCGGTTGTTGGAGAGTCAGGAGCCTAGGGCCTTCAGATTTGAGTAGGCTTGGCTACACAAAGCATGGTTGAAACCAATGGTGGCTGAAATCTGGAAAAATTATACTGGGGCACAGGAGCCTCAATAGTTCCTGAGGGATGGTTTGCGGGCATTGAAAAATGATATCAAGGCTAGAGCGTTGGATGACAAGTATAGCTTTTGGGGCTTCAGACAGCATGTGTAGATGGAACTATAGGAGATCCAAAGGTTGCAGGAAGTGGGGGTAGCTTGGGACATTGAAGAACAGGAGTTGCTTAGGGAACTCCAAGAGCTTGATATGGAGGAAGAGAGCTATTGGCGATAGTGGTCGAGGGTGACTTGGCTGCGGGAAGGGGACAAGCATACATGGTTCTTCTTTGCCACGGCCAAACAAAAAAAATAGGGCCCACAAGAACAAACTTCAGTATTTGCTAGAGGGCATCGGTGGGGGAGGCCCACAGATAGCAGGAGGGGGCTGGATGCCTTGTGGAAGTTTTGGGGAGACATATGGAGATGGCAGGCCATAGAACCGATCTCTTTGCCAATCACAAGTGCTGATAACTCCAATTTATTGTCCTTTCTCGCTGGAGGAGCTACAACGGGCTTTGAAATCCATGCAGTCCAACAAGGCTTCGGGATCGGATGGATGGCTGATTGAATTTTTTAGGGAGTATGAGGATCTCCTGGGGCCCAATCTATTGGATGCATACAATAGTATGCTTCGTTGGTAGCAGGTTAGGAGGGAAATCAACTGCTCAAGGGTGGTGCTGCTTTCCAAGGTCCCTAACCCGACATCATTGGGGCATTTTCGACCCATCGGGGTCTGCAACATGCTGTTGCGTGTTTTCTCCAAGTTGTTGGTTGGGTGCCTTGCGCTGCTGATGGGGAAGTTGGTTGGGGAACATTAGGTTGGGTTCGTTAAGGGATGTTATCTACAAGACCAGGTGTTGCTTTTGCAAGAGATCTTGCACTTGGTTAAGGTGGCCAGATTTCTAGGCATGTGCATCAAACTGGGCATAACCAAGGCCTACGACACTGAGCTGGGTGGCACTCAAGATGGTGATGATGAAGAAGGGGTTCGATACAAAGTTTGTCAATCTTTGCATTCAAATGCAATGAAGTGGTTGGTATTCTCTTGACATCGACAAGAGGCTATGTGGGTTCATTGGAACAAGACGTGGACTGAGGCAAGGTGATCCATTGTCATTGCTCTTGTTTCTCATTGACTTGTTTAAAGGCTATTGCCTTGACGAAGGCGTTTAGGGTCTTCAAGTTGCTGGAGTGCATAGTGTGGCAGCCCACTATGCGGATGATACGATGGTGTTTTCTAGGGTTGCGGTGTCATAGGCTGAGGCCCTATCATGGGCAATGGAGGGGATGTAGCGGGAGGTAGGTCTCGAAGTGAATAAAGGAAAGTCAGCCATTTATTTCACTCACATGGATGGAAGGGTGCAGGCCAAGATCATATAGACGTTGGGCATTCTATCGGGCCAAGTCCATGACACATACTTGGGAATGCCTATTTTTGATTGGAATAGGCAAAGGACTTGGTAGGGATTGGTGGAGCGGGTACACCAATGGATTGCACTTTGGATTGGTTGTTTCTTGTCTAGGAAAGGGAAGATGGTGCTGGCTGCGATGGTTTTGATGGCAATTGCCTGGTTTACAACATCTATGGCAATGCTACCGGCCATGGTGGTGCAAAAAATTGACAGCATAGTGAGGGAGTTCATGTGGTTAGGAGGCAAAGGGGGCAGGAAAATGCACTTGGTGTTGTGAATGGTTACAGCGCAGCCCAAGCTGGTGGGGGACATTGGCATTTTGGGGTTTGGAGATGAGATGGCATTGGGCGTGCACTGTTTGTTGAATAGGTACATGGGGCAGATTGAGGGAGCAGTGTCATGGGTGCAGATGCTGTGGTAGAAATATCAGATATGGAAGAATTTCTGTCGCCATGTTGCTGTGGTAGAGCAGCTCGGATTATTGGGGCAGCACCCAAAGGAGCTGGTTAAATTCCGGCACCTGCAGGAAGAGGCGTGGGCAGCGATCTGGAAGGTTTGTCTCTATGAGAAGGTCAAGGCGTTTAGTTGGTTGCTGAAACACAGGGTGTTGCTAGTGAGGGCCACATTGAGAGAGGGGGATTTGGTTGGAAGCCACCTGTCCATGATGCCAGGAGGTGCCTGAAATGTTGCATCATCTTATTTTTGGATGCAGGTTCTCTTAGGAAGTGTGGCTGGCTGCAAATATCTCTCCCACTGCAAGTTTCCATGGGGACTCTTTACAACTTGCCATGTTGTGGGTCCTGTGGAAATGTAGGAACTCCTTGATTTTTCAGGGACAACCACTACCTATGGCCATGACGGTTGTTAGAGAAGCACGTGTACTGTGGAAGGAGGCCATGGAACAATGCCTGTTTTTTGAATTGTCATGGACAGAATTCTCCAGTCTGCTTGAATTATCGATGTTGGTTGAAAGGATGAGGTGGGTGGAAATGTTCAAACGCTTGGAAGGAGAATCGAACTTGCCTACTTAGCAGTTCTACGACAAATGGGTGGGAGACACTACATAGTACAGGGGTAGGAGGATAGAAGTCACGGTGTAGGCGTTGGTTGCTGTGCTGGGGTGGAGGACGTTGGGGAAATAATGGCACTGGTTGCGAGGGCACAAAATGATGCGGGGGAGTTCTTCACAGGCCACATTCCTAGGACTACTAGTGGGCACATCTAGAAGTCTGGATTACAAGGGGTCTAGAGGGATGCGGCGCTCCTGGTGGAGCAGTATTTGGTGCAATCCGAGTGCCCCCACAAACTGGTGGGGGTGCATTTCACTTTTCTCAAGCACCTTCGGTAGGGCTCCCCGGTTAACCTGCCTCGTTTTTTCTAGGAATCTCTTTGTAGGAGGTGGCTGGGGCAACACCTTGGGGTGATACTTGTGCTTTGGCACCCTTTGGCATGGGGGTGTGCCGATCATTCACCCAGTGCCAACGATCGTGTACCAATAGCGGCGGTGCCAAGGGCAGTCAGCTAGGGCGCAAGCATAGAACAGTTGGGGCCCTAAGGAGGAGGGCAATGAAGCGGAAACATCCACAACCATGGAGTAAGCACAAGAACGATTGCTAGAAGAGTGCCACCTAGTGGCTGAGCAGGCATGGTTGGAGGAGCAAGCACGGTGGCAGCTCTAGTGGGAGGATATGAGGTAGGAGGCCCGAAGAGAAACGAACGAGTCATGCCTGTAGGACCTTGGGTGGATGGAAGCGGTGATTTTAGAGCACTGGGCGGGACTGGTGTAGCTCAGAGCAGAGAACCAACAGCTGGCACTTAGACTAGGATCAACGGGACAACATGTTGTGGCTGGCACAGATGCATCAGAGACCTTGGTTGTGGCTGAGAGTCTGGGGTCTGGGTCACATTTTGTTGAGATTGCGGGATGTAGTGGTTCAGGGCTAGACGTGGTTAGGTAGGGCCACGGTCTCACCGATAGGGTAAGGGGCATCTTGGCCATTAAGGGGTGTAATCTTTCCTATTTGTCCCCTGTAACGAACAAGGGTTGATTTTTTGGGGTGAGGGTACTAGGGCAATGTGAGGAGGCTGCACTATGTAGGCGTGTGGGTGATCATGATGTGCATTGTAGGTGACTGCTGTGTCACGTGGTTGGTTTGTGCAGATTTGGGTTGGTGACCTTTGTGTACATTTGTACATTCTTTTTTTTTGGAATAAAATCGCTCGATCATTTTCCAAAAAAAAAAAAAAATAGGTTCTAGAAATAATAAAACACATAGCTGAGATAGAAGTGTAGGTGCAGGCTTGTGTATATTAGGAAAGCAATCTCTATGTATCTCCACTCATTTAATTTGATATATTTGAGCAAAGTCCTCCAAATCATCTCTTGCCTCCAGAGAATTAAACATTTTGTCTTCATGCATGAATGATATCCACTGTAATCTCAATTGTTTAGCTTCATCTTCTTTGATGACCTTTTTCACATTAGTCAAGAAATCAAGTTTCATTTCTTTATCATCACAAGGATGTGTCCTCTTTCCTTTATGCTACTGCTTTACATTTAGAGCATATGTAACCATACATAGAGGTGTAATAATAGAATACCTTTTCTTTTCATAGCTGATAGTTTTAAGACATCATCATCATAATCAGCATGACCATCTTCTTGTACAACGTTCTCTTTTGTTGCTTTAAGCATGCTATGGGAAATTTCATATATTTATCCTAAAGCAGCATCTGTATCGGCATGTTTTATGAAATCAATGATGGGTTGAAGCACATTTACAATCCTTTTGTGTAAATTTAAAATAGAAAATGGAACATGAAAGAATTAGATTGTTTCAGTTCTAATTTAGAACACTAAAAATCCAAAGAAAAGACAAGAAAGTAATTTTATATTCACTACTCATATGAACACATAACCATATCTTACATTATGCTGCCATGCTTCCAGCTGGACTATTTGCTTCAGGCAATTTCTTCCATTTTTTAACATCTTTTTTCCAAGGGTTTTAAAGAATAGTAGAAGCAAAATGGAATATATGGAATGCATTTTTAGTGGAAAAGTGAGTAATGAAGATATTAAGCTTTGTATTGAAAACCAAGATATAACACAAATCTAGTAAATCAGATACTTGGGATTACGTGTACAAATGGACAATGAGATTAACTATGTTGTGACAAAAAAAATTGAAGTAATGAATTGGTGGGAAGCTAGTAGTGTGCATTGTGATAAAAGAACTAGGTTGAAAGAAAGTTTTGCAGAACTGCATTCAAATCTGTAATTGTTAATGCTGCACAATGTGTTATAAATGTTAAGTTAAATTTTCTAGCTTTATTATTTAATTGACAAATATGACCTTTTTTTATAAGGGATGAGCTATTGTTAGCTAATAAGTTTTTTTGAAGTGGTTTTGTTGGGTAATTTAGAAGTGATTCTTTAGAATGTTCTACATGGTTGAGATTTTTCTAGAAGGATAACTCCCAGATTTTTCTAGATTAGAGTGTGTAACATGGTTTTGTTCAAGGGCTGGATCCCTTGTTGTTATGTGAACACCTCATTTGGATCAATCAAGTATTGGATTTCTCTTGTGGATGTTTCTTTCTGTTCTTGAGGGTTTTAGCTTGTAAATCTTGTGTTTCTTATTTGCCATTTTGTATCAACTACCGTTTTACTTTGAATACCAATATTGCATTTCGTTCGTTATCTTTAGGATTTTTTTGTGGTGTTATCTTTTGTGTCTCTCACACGTTCTCGTTTTTCAGTGTCTCTTGCTGTTCTTTCTTTTTCTTTTCTTTTTCTTAGCATATTCTTTTGTGGAGGCTGCAACAATGCTCAATAGTTCACAGGTGCAATTTTGTAGAGATTAAAATTTTTGAATGTCCTAAAGTAGAACCGGTAGGAATTTTAGGTTACGGTGGTGCTATTTGTGAAAATAGGAAAACAAGTGAAGTAAATTTTGAGATGTTTCTTGGGATTGGCCTAGAGTTGTTTTTTTCTTTTGGAGTTCCTTGCTTGAGTGGGGAGTTATGGGTCCAAACATAGATTTGGTTTAAAAGTTTGGTTGAATTTTCTACCGCCTTTGGAAGATGAAAGTTTTAGATTTGTTGTTCTTGTTGGAAGCATTTCTGGGAAGCTGGGTCATGTGTTGACAACAATTAATGCCAATATCTTCATAGTAATGAACTATGAGGAAGTTGTTGCCATTCTCAGAATGGAAGAAGTGCATTTATCTTTAGGAAGTCAAGTGCTGGTTATGTAGAGCAATGAAAAAATGAGAATACCTATTTATGAGAAATGTGGTAAAGGTGAGCATGTAAAGAAAGATTGCAAGTTTGCTTTACAGGCGTTGTATGAAAAGTAGGAATTAAATTTTAATATCTATTATATTCTCTGAACATGTAAATATGGATGTTACATAGTTTGCAATCTCTTTTTGTGTTGTGTCCAAGTTTATGTTTACTGCATAAAGAAAGGCAAATTTGTTGATGCTGAAGAGGGATTCATTAGAATGGGCTGCTATGGATGTTTCTTGCATAAGTGTGAGATTGTCTATTGTCTGTATATTCCCACATGTTGCTACCTGATCCCAGTTTTCTACGGTATCTAGGAGGCCCATGGTGTTATGATGAAGAGCTTTGAAGTTTTGTAATAACTGCAATTGTGTTCTCTCTATCATTTTCTTGCCTTTGGTCAATTCAGGCAGAGAAGTTTTCTCATTGATTGTTTTTGTGAGAGGTGTGTCATTGAAGTGAGATGTCATGTGAATGTAGGCAGTAACACCTTCATGAAATAGATTGGTTGCTTTGTAGAGAAGCAAGATTTATGTTCAGGTTGGAGATTGTTATGAATGTGAAGCTAAATTTTGTAGCTTTATTGTTTAATTTACAAATATGACCATTTTTTGTAAGGGATAAACTATATTTAGTTAATGGGTTCTTTCTAGATGGTTCTTGGGTGTCCATTTTTAATTTAGTAGTGATTCTTTGGAATGTTCTACATTGTTGAGATCTTTCTAGAAAGATAACTTCCAGATGATGAGGATATATAGATGCCATGTGAATTGCATGGGAATAGTCTTGGAAGCATATTTGAATTGCATGTAACATTCATATCCTCATTATCTATATTATTGTCCCATGCTTCCAAGACTAACTTTATAGAATGCATATCCAGTAGGAGAGATGTGCATCTCTTCTTTTCAATGACTGACACCAGAAGATAAAATGGGAATCTTGGAAGCATATGTGAATTGCATGTATGCAATCACAGATTTGTGGCTACCGGTAGTGCACACAAGGGTTGTAAGGACATAGCCATAGACTAAAGCAACATAGTTGGTGTAGGGATTAAAGCTTGTTTTACTGCAAAAGCTGCCCAACACATCAGCAATTACTCCTTGTTTGCTAGGTAGGTAATGAAAACTTAAAAAGTTTCAATTGAAGTAGTTTAGATCTCACACTGCTTTTCTGATCCCATTGGAGAGACTTTTCAGTAGTGCCCATGAGCTCTCGAAACTTAAAATGGTAGACTCTACTAGATTTCTTTTGAGTTTGCATCAGTTGAATGCATTTCTTTTGAATTTTTTCTATTATATTCTATGCCTGCATACTTCTTCCTTGCTTCTCTCATGTTAGTTGAAAACATTTGCATCTTGAATGTTACCACTATGCTGGAAGCGTAGAATCCCAACCTGTTAAAGTTTCACCATCTATAATAAGGTGCATATGAGAATTATGTAAACATTGGAAAAATGTATGTAATATCTGAAGTAAGTTGGTGTTACAACCATGTCTCTTGTGATATGGTTAAAGAAATTTGTTTACAATGTTGCACTTAAGTTAAGTCTATCTCTTTTCCTGTATGTTTCCACAGTGCTAAGTTGATAAGTATGTTTTCACATTGCTAAGTTGATAAGTAATTAAACCACCAAAATGCCCATAAAACCTAATTTCTGTTTGGCAGTTATAAAGCTTTGCTCCTATGTTCATCATTGAAAAAGCACGGACAATCCTTTTTCCTAGTAGAAGGAATGTTCTTGCTAAAGGCTGATGGTCTAGAATTTTTTACATGAATGAATTGGTCTGTTATTGAATTGCTATCTAATCAAATATCATAAGGTAATGGATTTCATTACACAATGTCCTTTTAAAATTCTATGCCATGTTTCAGGTACTATGACATTGACTCATATCATCATCGAAAAATGATTAAAGAAATAAAAAAGGGTGCAAAGAAGGCCATAGAATCAGAGCGCACTATATTTAATGATGAGGAACAACGTCGGTGAGTTTTTTTCCTAGTTTTCTTTTTAATTTTTTTTAAAAAAATTTTGTATGTTTACTAGAGATGGTCATTGAGTTAGATGTTTGTATGAAACATTTAAATGTAAAATCTTTTTATTTGGTTAAAACAATACCATTTGTCAGACGTTGGCAGTGGAAAATTAACAAGAATCATTCTTAATAATTCCACATTTTGACATAATATGGTAAAAGCAATATGAACTAAGATCAGAACTGAATTTATTGATAATTAAACTAAAATTATAAATTTATATCAAACTGAAATGAAAAGATATATCTAAGCTACAAAATAGTAGATAAGGAAAGCATAACTTGCTCCAAGGAGGAGCTTAAGAGCTTAAAGCATATAGCTCCCTACTTTCCGCTTGAGCCTACACTTTGGCTCTCTCCTCTCTTGCTTAATACATTGGCGTTGGTAGTGCTCTATTTATAGGAGTTGTGGCACAAATCTCAATCTTTTATGAAATTTGGTCTAGAGTCCATTTTGATGTGTGAGCATATTTTGATGATCATAGTTGATTATATTCTCAATGCAAAGATTTTGCCCTTTATTTTAAGGCACCATTTTGACAATCACATCCAATTCCTTTTTTTAATTAATGCACCTACCATTTGTCGGAGCCTGGTATCGGAAGATTAACAATAATCATTCTCAATAATTTGGTAAAATTGATATGACTTAGGATCACGACTAAAATTGTTGATAGCTAAATTGAAATCATAAACTCATTTGAAACTTAAATAATATGATAAATCCAAGCCATAAAACATTAGAGAAGAAATAAGCCTGTAGTTTAACGAAAACAAACATGCTTTAGGGCTTAGAGCATAGAGCTCACCCCTTTCCCCTTGAGCATACATTTGGCTCTCCTCTCTTGCTTGATACATGACTTGAATAGCACTTAATTTATAGGAGCTAGGGCATGGGTCTCAATTTTTTTATATTAAATTTGGTTTGTAGTCCATTTGGGTGTGGGCTTATTTTGACGGGAATCCTATCATACTAACATAGTTGATTTTTCATCAATACAAAGATTTCGCCGATTATTTCAGGTCATAATTCTGATAATCCTACCTTTGGCCTGAAATGGAGTGCAAACAAATCTTTATTTTATTGTTGTCTTCTAGTTTTCATCTTCTTGTCTTGAAACCTTTTCATCTTCTTCAGTTTTGCATTTGGAGATGGTATTTTTTGTACGTCCAATACATCAGTGGTTTTTCTTATTCATTCAGTTTTCATCGTTTTGGATTAAGGATGAAGTTTTTTATCTTTCTGATCATCATGATCAAAGCATGGAATTTCCATCATTCTTATAGTTTCCTGGACCGTGCATTTTTAGCATTTTAGACCTTTCATGGCCTTACATTCTTGCTTCTTGGGCGTCTTTTTTGGTCTTCATTTAGGCTTCACAAATTTTTTTTTGAAATTTTAATTAATATTTTGATATAATTGATAAGGATGCTCCTTTTATGTTATGAGGTTGTAGCAACCTTTGATATTTTGATATGTTTGAAAATTTCCATTCTTTTTCAAGGGGATAAACCTTTTTAACTTTCTCAATTGAAAATGAGAACGACAAATAAACTTGCCTATGACAACTGTTATACCTCTTTTTACCGGATGATGCCTAATTCTGTCTCTTATCAAATTTTCAACAAAGCCCTTATCTTTAATGTGTCTTCCCTTAACAACGTATAACTTACCAACATCACAATTGATGGCTTTGACCTTAAAGGCTTGCCCCTTACCTTCGAGAAAATTCCTCTTTTTAAATTCAAGAGGCTCTTTTACATTCAACTTTTGAAATGCCCATTTTACCTAATCTAGCAGACTGGAAATACTAACTTATCTACATGTTTGCGTCCCAAGATAATTGCACCTTCATGTGATCTACCTCCTATTTTGATACCATTAGCTTGCTAGGATTCCACTTTGATTGCTTTCCATGATCATATTATGGAGACTCAAGCATTGGAACTTTGTGACATGTTTTTGGTAAGAATTTACTAGTTGGATTTGGTGGCTTATGATTTGAACTTGTTCATCGGCTAGTTGACCTCTTGGTTATAGGTCGTGAAGGAGTAGGTGAGGGTGTTGTGAAAGTTGAGGTGGTGTAGAATGGTGTCAACTTTGAAGTGCATGATTGTATTACGCACTTTCCATGAGGGTGGATGGAGATTGGGGTTAAAGTTAAAGGCCGGCAGGCATTGTTCGCTATTGGTATTGGATCATATGCTGGTGGCAGGTTTTTTATGATTAGGTGTTGCTTCATATGGATGCAGATTCCGGATCATCCATTCAGTAAACATATTTCCAGGAAGCACATACTGATTTCTTTTTTGAGGTGTATCAGATGATTTCAGACAGGAGAACTATGAGGGAAGCCCCTAGGTTGATTGGATATATTTTCAGGAGCCAGATTCTACCCTTGAACCAAATTCTTCCGGCACATTGCAGCCATCAAATGGCAGGTGGGTCATATAGCTAGCTATATGAATGCGGCTTATATGAACACACAGGATGCAAAACATTAAATTGCTTGTTGATGACAGTCTTAGTGCAGGGCACATACCGTGTTGATCATAGGTAGTAGAACAAGTTCAGGCCCCCTGTGGAGATCTATTTCCCTGAGTCCCTTCCAAATGCTTTCCTCACCTCAGCTGTTTATCATCATTGGTTGATGTACAAGATGAGTTGTGATAAGTTGTCTAGATGTTGGGATGCATGAAACAAAGAAATAGCAGCATAGATGGTAATGTAGAGCAGAAGGGCGTCAATGGTGGAGCTGCTGGAGTCCATGTTTGGTTGTAGCAACACTAGAAAACATGATAGAATAGCCATGGTAAAGCTCTGCAAACATCAAAATGTAGCATCCATGGCACTAGGCCACGTACTCACGATGCCACTCTTAACATGACACTTGCTTGGCACATCGCCGACATGCATGACCATGGCTGGGACAACATTGTGGTATCTACTGTTGATGTTATGCAGGCTATAGCATTGATTGGACAACAACAAGAGGAAGGTTGTCAATGTAGTGGCTCTCCATTTTGTTGTCATCATGCTCATCGCAAGGTGGCTATGGAATGATGAATAAACCTATGAACAACCTTAGCAGTTGTAGGAAAACATGCCTTGTTGGTGGATCAAAGGTTGTTTCCCTCTGGAACAGGGGCCAGAAGAGTATGGAGATCCTTATAGGTTCCATGCTATCTTAACCATCACAAAAGAACTACATAGCCCTGATTCCTTTGTGTACTATGTCACAAGGCTATGTAGGCTTGTGGAGGAGCTTTGGCATTAATGCTTGGGCCACCACCTTTCTATACGAAGTGGGGCTTAGGGTTAGATGTGTTAGAGTAGGAATATGTCCTAGCTCTCTTAAGAGAATAATATCTTATGTGTATGTTAGTGCTCTTGAGTATCTTGTGTATGCTGCATTAGTTTGGTTGCTTATATGATTATAAAGGCATCCTTGCAATGCTCCTAACCATGGACTAACATGTGGTACATGAGATGTGTACTTATGTTGTGCTTGCAAATTCTTGAGGATGTTGAGATGTAGTCCACCTTGAGACCCCTTTGGAACAATTGGCTACCTTGGAGCTCTTGGTTGGTGTTGAGCGTGCTTCCCCAGACCAGTGCTGTTACAGTGGCCTCCTCATGTAGATTGATGTCATGACTGGAATAAATGACATAAAGCTTGAAGTTGGCAAAGTGTTCTTCTTTTCCTGTCAGTGGGCAAATTTTCTACAAGAAACATTGTTATAGTGGTTGCCAGATGCATTTTTAATGATTATCCAATTATTTTAACATTGTCTCCCCATTAAATCTTCTCTCAAGACTACCAAAACTAAATACCTTCCTATATAGGTTTTGGAGGATGGTTAGTTTGATCCATGACTAGACTTTGATTTTGGGGTGGTTGCAAATATGTCTATAATGCATTGTGCAAATATGTTTTGAAACACTTCTTCTTTCTTTGAATTCACAAGCTAGTCTTCAAGGACACAATGTGCTACTCATGCCTTATCCTTGCCCGTTGGTGGGTTGCTAGGTAGGGGGCATAGATTCCTTGATCCCCTTCTTTCTCAACGGGGGTTTCAGTGCCTGACAACAAGTAGGACTCCTCCAGTTCCATGGGCACTACCAGGTCACGCAAATGGGAAAGGGAGTCCTCCTTGTAGCCATCGCTAGCGTGCAACAACCACAGCTGCCATTGTGTGCCTACCATGCTGCCTCTTCCACCACACCCTCCTAAACAAGAACATCATGGTATGCATCCCTCTTCCACTCATCCTGTCATTCCTCTTCTTAAAGCACTCCCTCAGTTTATTTCACCTTGCTCTTCTTGTGTGAAACATGTTTCTTTTCTGCACCTAACTTTGGGAATGCATGCTGTTTGTCTTTAGACTAATGTGTGCATTTGATGATGCCAATCATTTTGAAAAGAGTCAATTTTATAGGGTTGAACTTTCTTGTGAGAACTCAAGAATTGACTATGAATATACTTTGGAATAATTAAATCTTCTTGAATCTTTTTTTCTGGTGATTCATATATCATTTTTTGTCATAGAATAATTGAATTGAGTTTCAATAGGTTGATCCTTTTCATAGAAAAAGATGGCTCCACTTGTAGTGTTTTTTTTCTTTATGACCTTTCTAATTAGAATGCATCATTGTATACTACAAATATATAAGTTTATTCCTTTTATGAATTAGAGATCATAATTCTTGGTTCAGGCACTCTTCGCTTACTTCTCTATTGTTCCATTGCTTCTTGTTGTAACTACAAATACTAATCTTAAGCCAACAATCCGTCTCCACCTCGGCTCAAATGTTCAAAATTGCCATGATAGTCCTTGCAGAAACACTCCGACCTAGGAAGACAAATGGCAAGGGATGAATTTGTTGATTCGTTTACCCTTAACGTTAAGGTATCTTTGGGCTTTTAGGGCTTTCAGCGATGGACCCATGCCCATGGAAGACCCGTTAGAAAGCAGCAAAAATCTCCAGCTCCTTGGAGGGGGTGACCCCTTAGTGACGGGGTGACCCGCCCAAGATGAAATCTACACAAAGGGAGTGACCCCATAACTCAAAATCCAACTTTACATGAGTGGGCATCCTGTACCCTGGGGATAACCTGTGATTTAAGATTTTTTTCACTTTTGGGGTCGATTAGTGCCCTGGGGCAACCCCACCTGCCAGGCCCCAAAAACTGCAAATTTTCATTAACACTGAGGGGGTGCCTCATGCCTTGGGGACAACATGGTGGGGGGTCCCTGATGAGAAGCAAGGAAAATGCCCAATATGATCATCTTCAAAACCTGGAATCCACAATTTTATTATATATAAACACATAATTATTTAGTCAATGAGGCATTTCTCACTTGCTTGGAGCTTGTAATTTCTGGTTGACAAGTCACAGGTTTGATCCTGAGGGGTATGCTAAGACGTGCTAACCAAGAGATGGTAAAAAAATACATTTGGGCTATGGCATCAGGTAAACAATTAGCCCTAGAAAATCATCCTCAAATCCCTTGCCTACCTTAACTGTCAGTCCATGTTTATGGGATAAAGGCACCATGGTGATGATAACCATGTAATTCTGATACAATTTAACATATGTTAACACATTTCACATTGAATCTGGTTAGTACATGTCAACTTGCATACAATCTTTTTGATTTAGTACATGGATTTATAGGTGTTTGAGGAATAGACAACTCATTCCTGAGCTGTTTTAAAAACAATGTTGACTCCAAATGATTTTGACGTATGATTAAATATAACATCTTTAACCTGATTTTTTTAAAGAATAAAAAATGTGCAATGAACAAGGTCCAAAACAGGGAATTATAAACCCATCTACATTCTAATGATACATTATATTGACGGTTAGCAGGATGGACAATGAAACTCCTTCGTTTTGGAAAAGAATGTTATCTAGAGACTTGTCTCATGATAAACTTATAATACAAAATAGACATTATCTGCTTCACTAAAAATGCTAAAACTTTAGTGTATTGTGATTAAAGATGTTGACTTGTTTAGATTATTGAAGTGTTAGTGCAATGATAGGTAGCTCAATTCATTAGCTCATTATCTTCTTAGGCAAGAGGAGGTTACTAGTTCAAGTTGCGCTTGAGACATTGTTATATCTCATAGCCTGTTAGCTATATGTCTTGGAATGTACCTATAGCCACACACATAACATTTTTAAAAATAAGGAAATTGACTTTAATACACGAGAATGACAATATTGAAAAAATGACACCCATGAACTGGTCTTAGAAGAGGTCTTATGAAAAGAATAATAAGAGGTTTGGCCTCCTTTGAAAGATGTTGCAAAGATTGGCTGAAGTAGCCATTGTTGTACCTGAACAAGCGTCTGCAATCAGGTTGTTTGATTTTCAGTTTATTGTTGATAAATTAAGTTAACAGGTTCGCATGTTCTAATTTCTGAAATTATTTGGAATGATTGTGGGTGTCCTGGACATTAGTGCACCATGGAATTAACTACAATTCCCAAGGTGAATGTGAATGACTTAGTACTATTATGTGAAAAGCCTGAAAGGGAAATGCTTGTAATTTATTTTTTAAGGATTTGAAACGAGCCAATAAAATGAGCCAGGAAACGAGTCAAGAAACGGTAGGAAATGAGCCAAGAAATGACAAAAAATTGCATTTCAGGTTACCATTTCACATTTAGCAAGTTTGAAATTCCAAAATATGGAGACAAGTTCACGTTTGTGGTAACTATGCATTTTATAACATGGGTCTGGATATGCACGTGTGAAGTGGACAGTCATTAATTAGAGATGTATCTTTGGCTTCTAATATCTGAATCTATAGGTAGGTTACAGAATTAGAATGATTGAAATTCATGTATTTTTTAACATCAAGGTATTTGTTGGTTAAGGCATGTGGTTTGCTTCATACAAGTCACAGGTTCAATCCCATGTAGGCACTGAGATATATACAAGCTTTATGCAATTTAATTGTTCAGTTTCTCCATAGGGTTCAGGATGTAATTAAAAACAGTTTCAATTTTTAATAATTGGAACAATAAGGAAGGAAGAATAGAAAGTGGGTTCAGGTTTCTCCGTAACCATACTGATCTAGAAAGTTGAACTCAATTTCTTTTGAAAGTGTTTCAATACAAGGTTCAGTATTAATAAGCACCTGCATAGTTTCTATGTTAAATTGTGAAAAAATGTGCAAGGTTTGTGCTGGGTAAACTTGACCATAGCAGCAGTTTTTCTTCTGAAACTGTTATATCTGCTAATTTAAACCATTCTAAAATGTTTTGCTTTGTTTCTTAAATTTGTTCTTCCTGGTAATGTGATAATCAGACAATGTGGTAGAGGTGTATGATACATCCATACAAGACAAATAGATAAGGAAGCTATATATTGGAAATGTCTCCTTCCTCAAACTCATGTAGTTTTTGAAATGACATGAAAAGAAAAAAAATTGAACCATGAATAACTTGATGAAATGGGGATGGACAATGGTTAATAAATGTTCTTGTAAAATTCATGTGAGGATGGTTATCATATATTTATGATTTTCTCCGATGGTTGTTATCGATAATTTTGAAGTATAGTTGTTAAAGAGTAATAAAGCAACAGCACAAATAAAAAAAGTAACTTGTACGCGATTATAGTTTAAGTCTATGACTGTTATCCTCATATTCTGTTTTTCTCATATTGGATAGACAAGAGATAAAGAAAGAGCGAGAGCAGCAAAAAGAAGCCGAGGTAGAAGCCCTGAAGCGATCGATGCAGAGTGGAATGGTACGAATCTGTTTTCTATGTTAACTTGATATATCTTTTGTTTCCTCTTGTTCTTGCAAAACTGCCTTGTCAACGAATATGTATTTCTTTTTTTTCACATTGTAGAGAGGATAACTACAGTTTCTCAAAACAGTTAGTTTCCTATGAGCTTGAAAACTGAAACTGATTTTTTTTTTGGTCTACTAAGACCCTGTTAGATCTGTGAAACCATCTGTTTAAGAATTCCATTTATGAAAATTTTTTGTCTATAACTCAGCACTGCCAACCAGAATCGAATTTATGACCTGGGCTTTTCATGTTAAGATGCTTCCAACTAGGCTAGCACCTCATTGATTTTATCTCTGAAAACTGAACATGTGCCTGTAGCTGAGGTTCAAGCTATACCATCTACCCTAAGATCTAAGTTTAGGTTCTGGCACCTTTGTGTAGTCTTCCTTCTTATTAAAATGTGTTACAATATATCTTTGAAGCTAACAGGAAGCAAGTTGCAGATAAGATCTGCCAAATATTGTAAAGATGATTTCGTTTTAGTTGCTTCCCATTTAGGAACTTTTGTTATATATTCCTGCCAATAATCTAGTCTTTCTTATATCTAACTAAGCAAACGTAAATAAAAGGTTCTTTGCAGACATGCCTAGACATCCATGATTTCTGAATGGAGTTATATTCAGAGATATTTTTACAGCCAGCTGATTGAAACTTTTTTTAAAAAATATTAGCCTTATTCCGGAGGTCATCCCAAACATATTTTGATATTGCGGCCGCCTTGCATGGCTAACATTGTGTTTTCATACGAAGAAGCCAAAGCCTGAAGGTCGGTTGTCAGGAAGTTCTGATTGTCCATGTTCCTAGTGGGGAAGAGCATGACCATCCCTATGGTATTAAGAATATGAGAGCTTGGAAAGCATGATAAAGACAATATTAAATGTAGTCTCTGGAGCAGACTTGCAGATAACTTTTGACATCGCATATACATACATAATAGAAAATTGATGTATTGCCTTATTGCTTTATCCTCGTTGTTTATGTGTATTGCTTATCAAGACTGGCCTTGGATTATATTTAGGGTCAGGTAGTGCATTGAGCATGCATTGCTTTGAATAAAAGGCATGCGCTCCAAAGAACCAGTATTCAATTAGTCCGTATAATTTAGGCTGAAGAATTGAGTAACTTCATTTGAGTTTGACAATTGGATAGGTGCTTTAAGTTATTTATACAAATGTACGATGGTACCTGATCCCTTTTTCTCAGCGTACATCTTTGAGAAGTCCTTTTGGATTTATTGACACAATACTTTTCAGCCCTTTCTTGTGCATCTTCGAGGATGCAAGTCACAAAGTTTTACCAATGAGCCTTTGATAAGAAATGTTGATAATATATAACCTTTTTAAAGAATTTTGTCCGTGCCTATTATAATGTTGATTATATGATCTCTAAGAATTTTCTCGGTGGTTTCAAAGTATGTTTATAATAAGAAGGTAAAAGCTTGTTTATTTTAGGTTTTAGGTTTTCCTTCTCAATTGTGCTGCATGCATCGATGCATATTTCTTGGATCTGTTCTCTGAAATATCTGCATAGAAATTCTCCTTTTAAAGAATTACTTATATTCAGACATTTGTCTTATAGGCTCAGGCAATGAAAGAGCAGGCTCAACTTCGAGAAGAGATGAACTATCAGTACAGACTGGGTAATAATGAGGTATGGAGCACAACATAAAGTGTTTTACAATGATGCAATCTCAGATGTTATTTAACATCCTTTGTCGTTCATTTGCTGCAGGCTGCAGCAGCAATCCAAAAAAGACTGGACCCAGATGCACATGTATGAGGAAAGCAAGTCATCACTTGTATTGATATCCTGACGAAGCTGGGCTGAATTGATTGAGAAAGATATTAGATTAAGCTTTCCTGGCATGTTTCAATTTCTTTTTTATTTTTTGAAATATTCATTTGCAAGTTTCATTGTTAAACTATGAAGTTGTCAGATTCCCTCTGAATGTGTTGACTTTTGTATGCATTAAGGAGCCTGACCTTTTAGAGCTGTCAAAATTTTTGCGATTGGAGGAATTAAGTAAATTAGTTTTGTAAAATTGTAAAACTCAATCCTTCCATTTCCGTTTTGGCCCAGCTGCAAACCCTAAATGATCCCTCGCTTGATGTATGAGTTGGTTACCATGCAGCAAATTGTCGGAGAAAATTTGTTTACCGTTATGTACCTCTATACTCATCGTTTATGGAAAAGCATTTTAATATTCAAAGGACTGCAATACAGTGGTAAAACATGTACTTTGAATTGCAATTTAACATTCAACGTCCGCTTGATTCCCACATTCTTGATCGAAAATTTTTGTATTTATTACGATTCCTCGAAAATGTGTGTCGGATAGCGCACGCATGAAACGGAAGCTGCATTTGCTACCAGTCGAAGTTTGCGTTGAATTTTGACATTTTTGTCTTAAAGCGTAAAAATTCGATTATTATCCACGAACATAAATTATATCTAATCTCATAATACATTTTACTTGGACGTGTTAAAGAAATGGTGTTCCACTGAGGTGTTTCATAAGTAAATTCTACGCATTGAAATTCAATCCCATTCTCATCTCCCAAAGATCTTTATTATCCCAACAACATAATTGGATCATTCCTTCTATGCACGAACGATTCATTTATCTATTGTGATTCTTCAAACTTGATTTTTACTTCATCAGTCCCATTTATTAAATTCTTATTCTTAACCTTTGGATTTATGTTATCAACTTTGAAACTTCTAGCTTTTTTTCTTGTGAATTATGTTTTTCTAAGTAATGTGATATCTCAATTTGAAGTTGTGGCAAATGTACAAGGGTTCCACATTATGGATAAGTGTGGACAAAGAAGCTATTCTATCAAAATATCCAGGTTGGATGGTAATGTTTAAGGTTGGCTATGTGAAACATATGCTTGTAAATAGAAAATGGTAAAATTGTGGATTTGATGAAGAAAAGAATGTTTAAGGTTGGCTATGTAAAATATTAACTTGTAGATAGAAAATGACAAAATTGTGGATTTGATGAAGAAGATGAATCAACAAAGCTTACTTGTCGGAAACTATGGGTAGAAGAGGAAGCAAAGATATTGGTGAAGGATTTGAACTCTTTTACTATTGAGAGGGATATAACTTAAAATGTAGGAGGGATAATGGTAGATCAATAGTTGAATGTTAAGGTGGTAGAAGTCACTTAAACGGGTGATGGAATCTTGAGCATTAAGATTGTCTTAGGGAAGGAAGTTACTAATACCTTTAGTATATATGCTCCTTAGCTTATTTTGAAAAATCATGTTGAGGACCTTATGGATACTTTGCATAAACTTGTGCAAGGAGATATTATGAAGGAACAACTAGAATAGGTTACTAGAGGGTGCATGGAGGGCATGACTTTGGAGATAGAAATGCAAAGTATCAACGTATAGTTTAAGAAGTAGGGCCATGTATAAAATGGTAAATCTAAAGGAAAGAGAGATATTCGATAAAGTCAAAAATTTCACCATAACAATATCGTAGTTACGATGTCATAGATTTGATATTGTATCTCATGATACGTTATTGTATAAACAATATCGCAAGGTGTGTGCTAGCCTATACAAGCAACACTTAGGTGCATAGATCCGTAATAGATTTGATAACATAGTAGTAGAACACTTTCAGTTTGTTTTNCAAGCAACACTTAGGTGCATAGATCTGTAATAGATTTGATAACATAGTAGTAGAACACTTTCAGTTTGTTTTTGTGATTTTAGCTTTTTGTACTTAATAGTGTGTGCCCATAGTGTGATGTTAAGTGATTGAACGAAGTCTTTATTCGAGTGTGATGTACTTGGACACATTGCATGACCAGAAATAAAGATCACGATTACTTTTCATCATTGCAGCAACACTTGGTTTTATTTCTGCTTTCATTTAGTTTAATGTTTACTGTTTTCATAGTTACTGATTTACTTTCTATGCACTTTACCGTTATTGTTGTTAAGTGGAATGAGTACAATTGATCTTGAGCACTTAAAAGTAGCTGCTTGGTAACCCAGTAGTACTATCACTTGGTACACCCAGTAGTGTGGTACTTGGTAATCCCAGTAGTAGTTATATGAAGTCCAAGGTGTGAACAGAAGGTCAAGACTGGCTACTCATCGCATAGGCTAGATTAGATTTGTTTATTGTCACTTAGATTTAGAAACTATTACTTTTACTTCATGTTAACTAGGAGCACTATGGCCCATACAACATCATTTATCATATACCTCATCATGAGTTAAACCATACGCACTAAATTTACTAGCTTATGTGGGAAGACAACGATTGCGAACTCTAACCAATTACTTGCATAATCACATTGCCTTGTCTACGGAATTCGACCAGGATTGTGCATGAACCCTCGTATCTTGTATGATTGGGTGTTGGATACTCCACTGCTCATCATTGGTGCCGTTGCTAGGGATAAGTCAATATTATGCTTAGTAATTGATTTTTCAAAGTTCATTGTATCTGAAACTTAAAGTCAAACCTAACAAATATAAGTAAAGCACACTTTTAAACACTATAATATGGCTTCACACAATGACCAACCATCACCTGCAAAGGAGACAAGAAGAAGTAGTGATAGAATTGTTGATGAAGACGAATGGGGGATGCCAATGCAGACACAAATCACTTATGCTCACATTGATCCGTACCATCCAGACTTTATATTCATCTTCCATTAGGGCAAGCAAATGAGGTTGAGAGACATGCAAGGCAACATAGTCTTTCCTCCAGAATGTGTAGCACTGAGCATGTTACAAACTGCCTTAAAGTGAATGCATTTGGACTAGATACAGGAAGGGTATCATGTGACTCAACACATGACCAGACCTTAAGTAGATGAGAAGAGATGTTGCCATGGAGATCAAACATATACACAATAAAGGAAAGTAGACTAACACTTCTATTGTCATAGAAAAACTTGATGTTAATCAATTCATTTTAGAACAACTCCACCAGAATCATGAGGAGCTGTTAAAAACACCTATCATCAAACTAGATGAACCTATCAAAATCTAACTTCATTCTACTTTAGTAGAGACACACAAGTGGGAGGCTACTAACTCAATATACAAGCGGGACTCTAGGCCAAGGGATCTTCCTAAATCTTATAGAGAAACTCACAAGAGTCATGAAAGGAGAACCAATCAACATCGTTCTCCTACCATCTCATCCTCCTCATCAAGATAGTCGGAGGACTCTGATAGGAGACAACACAAGTACAGGGACTCTGATAGGGAAGAAAGGCGAACACATGGCCATCATGACATATATTCAAGGTACTTTGATTCAGAAGATGAAGAGTATGAATAAAGAAGACAGAGAGACAGAAGAGAGGGTCAAGAGAGGCATGAGCATAGAAGGGGTCATTGCTATAACAGAGCCTATGAACTTGACCATGATGATGAACCCCTTATGGCAAACCAAAGCATTATTAATATTTAGAAAGTTTTCTACATACCAACTAGGCACGTGAGAGATAGTTGAATCAAATGGCTAGATATGAATAATATGTCATGATTTGAAGGTGGTTACAATGCAGATCCACAACATCACCTTTAGGCATTTCATGATGTCTATGCCCTTCAAAACATAGAGAGTGATTGGTAGAAATCGAAACTGTTTCCTAGAATAGTTATGAAGGAAGCGGAAAGCTGGTACAAGTTACTAAAACCTGAATCCATCAGATATTGGAGTACCATGCTTGAAATCTTTAATGACAAATACCAGACCTATTCACGAATGTCAATCTTGCGAAAACAAATTCAGGGATGGAAATAATGGACTCATGAAACCCTTGATGCAGTAATGGATAGATATTATTCATTGTTACGTAGATGCCCAGGCCATGAATTTTCATTAAAGGAATAACTTAAGCACATCATAGATGGGCTAAGAAGTAAAACCAGAGAGACCCTTGGGGTTTATGCCTAGGGAAGATTATCAGAACTAACCATCCATTGTATTCAATGATTAATTTATCAAGTTGCAAAAGAAAGATGAACTCAGAAAAAGGGAATTAGTTGAAGAGTACAATAGGGATCCATCAATTAGAAAAAGAGATGCACAGGTGTGTGATATCCAAGAAGAAGAAACTTTGGACCAAGCGATCCGAAAAGAGACACTAATGATCCAAAAATCTGTTGCTGATGTAGCAGCATAGGTATAAAAAATGTGGGACTTAGTCAATGAAAGGTGCACCATAACGTTAAAGATTGAGAAGGAAAGAGTAGAGCAAGCCTTTGCAAAGGTAAAGACAAAAGGAAGAAGAAGGAACTTGGACACAAAGGCAAAGTTTGTTTAGTAGCCAAGGTCTCAGATACTAGCTTTATAGATGATGAAGGTTGCATTGTGTGCCAATATGAACGTCCTAAGGGATGTTGTCCAATTATGACACGTTTGCAAGAAATGGGGGCATACACACTTAATCCCAAGTTTGATAAAAGACAAATGCCCAAATAGTTACCTTATCCTCAAGGTAACTACCAACAAAACCTTCAACCAATGTACTATCCTAGCGAAGCTTTGCTACAACTGCAGGAGCATTATTATTAGCAATGGAGATAGCCTCAATTGTGGGCTATGCTACCATCTTACCAGTAATATCCATACTGATAGCCAAATCCATATGGAGATTTCATCCAACATCTAGTATCACTTGATCATGCCATTGCTTAAGTGTCATAGTACTATTTGTGATGTCTAAAAATGTCGGTGGTTGGAAACCGAGAGGTTGGCAGGCATACAGCCTAATCTTGAATCCGTGTGAGGGCCGTGCTAGGGAAATGGAAACGAGATGCCCTAAATGGTCTAGTTGATCAGACAGGGACTTACATGGTGTTAGAACAACTGTTTGTAAGAAGGGTTTATAGTGCGTTACCTGTGGACACCGAGACTAGCTAAGCCAGAGAGTAGCAAGGTGTCCCAGCCTGAAAACAATGATGTGAGTGTGCAAATATATATCAAACAACAGAAAAATGCAAAAGTTATGCTTAATATCAAAGAAAAATGCTTAGAAAAGAAATGAAACAGAGCTTGAGAATGAAGAAATGCACTGCCCCAAAAATGGGAAATGTAACTTTTGCTAGACAAGAGGTGAGAATGGTATGCCGCGTCAGGAAGGCACAGTGGTAGCATAGCAGTGCAATCATAGTCTCTGGGACGTCTAAGATGCGGAGCTAGCAGTTGCAGTGAAGGTTGAACTTGTCAGGTTGGCTGTTGCCATGTCCTACGGATGCAATGGTGGATTGTGTTCTGGGAGGCACTAAGGTGTGAAGCTCAAGTGCTCAGGTGTGAGAGTGTTAGGGATGCTTAGATAGCCAAAATGCCTAATGCTCTTTTGATTTACCAACCCCTAGAGTGTTGGACATTGGGGTATTTATAGGGCTAGGTTTAACGTGAAACACAGATTGGGTGCTAGGTGGCATGAGCGTAGATGGGGTTAAGCTAACATGTTACACTCTCATGAGAGTAGCAAAGTGTTACACTAATGAATAGTGATGGGCACCCAGAGACTGCTAAACTATGACTACACTACCTAGACTACATGTGCTAGAGTTTGAGAGATTGTAATGTACCTACAAATAGTGTCAAAACAATACAACTTGGAGGCTATGCTCCGAGACTACATCTTCCCCCTCTTCCGAGTAGGGTCAAGCATAGGGACAATTTTGAGGATCAATGGGGGTGCAAAAGAAATGAAAACTACTAATCTTGGTTGCTGGAGGGACATCAGAGCTAAGATGAAGCCTAATGTTGAGTTTTAGAGGCTTTTGGAGCTATTGGACACTTTTCTCTAATGTCAAGCTAGTTACACTCTAGAGCGTAACACAACACTTAGTGAAAATTTGCAAAATTTTGATGTTTCATAGTGGTTACATTGGCTACACTGGGAAGCATAGTAGGGACACTTAGCCAAATTTTGATGAAATCTGCAATTTTCCTTCATGGCATGCTGGCTATGCTTTGGGGCATAGAAGGGGAGGCAGCCTTGGAAGTTAGGAAATGTGTCTTCTATGTTGAGCTAGCTTGATAGATCCTTGTCTAACACTTAGACAAAACTAGGCATTAGAGCCTACATCACGCTGGCTACGTTGTGGAGCATAGCAGAGTGTAGCAACATGAAAGATAGAAAATTTGCTAAACTATGTTTTCCATCCTGAGCAATTTTGACAACCTTTAGACTGGTACTTGGGCAAGTTGGCTACTAGGACATGTGTCAAGCGGGGTACGCTAGGGAGCATAGCAAGTGTGACAGCCTAGGAGATAGAAAATCTCTCAAACTATTTTGTCCATCCTAAGCGACCCTTGATCACTTTTGGCTTGACACTTGGGCAAACTGGCCATGGAAGTGTGTGCTATGCTGGCTACGCTAGGGAGCATAGCAGGCAGACTGAGAGCATAGCAAGACACTTGGAAAAATTTTCATGTGACTGCTACTAACACTTAGAAAAATCTTGCAACATAGGCTTCAAGGTGTGCTACGTTGGTTACGCTGGAGAGCGTAACACCAAACCTAGAGAAAATTTGTTAAGTTTTAACACTTAGAAAAATTTATCGTTGAATTGAAAAAGCCTAAAATTGGTGGTTTTTCATTGGCCCCTCTTTGTTGACGTTTAGAGGATTGGCCTGAGAGACATCAACAAAGAATATGAAACACCACGGTGAACATGACACCAACATTATTCATCAGTGCTCGATTAGACAACGCTTCACTGTGCTTGAGAGTGCTAAGGAAATAAAGTATGACAGGGAATGGGTTAGGGAGATGGGTCAAGGGATAAAAAGTGGGAAGGATGTTCATTGTGTGTGTGGCCATAGGATGTAGCATTATGATGGCTTGTTGCCAAAACACAATCCCTCGTCAAAGTGCTTGTGAGGGAGTTAGCATGCAGATATGGCTTGTTCCTAGGAGATGGTCGATTTGGGGCTGGATCAGTTATGAAATGACAACTTTGCTATTTTACTTGGTTACTTATTTTGTCCCATTTTTCTTTTGTTCTTGGTTCTATACACACACACACACACACATTTATTTTTTTTCTCTTTTCTTTTTGCTTTTACTTTTTTTTTTGAAGATGTTTTTTTGTCAGGTAGACTATGTGCTAGTCAACAAAATTTGCTTAGAGGCAACTGTGTCGCATCTGTAGGATAGGTGTTTTCTCCCTAGGATGAGTTGTGTTACATCCGCTTGGGGCTTTAACTAGCTCACAAAGACTCCCCATGAGACAAGTTGCGTTACATCCGTCACAAGTTCAGTGGTTGACTATAGGAAAGGTGAAACTTGTAGGGAGTGTGGAAGAATGCAATATCAAGAGGTAGAGGTGAATTGGCTAGAGGGACAGTAGGGATGTGCATTGTTAAGTAGCTTAGCGAGTTAAAGCGAACACATCGAAGTAGTACGGTGACCTACCACTGCAATGAAACACACCCTTTGAATGACATCATCGAGGCTTCATCTTGCAAACACAACACAGAGAAAATAAGAAAAACAACCACATCATGTGAGATGAAGGTGAAGTCCTATTTGTAAGGGTTCTACAAGGGCTGCAAATGCTGTGTCAGTTGTAGGTGCATGTAGTGTCCAAAGTAGGAAGGCCAGTGTAGGTGCTGGTGATGACAAGCTACAAAACCTCTAGCAGCCACACTAGAAGTGAGCACTCAAGTGGCTAGAGGCGATGGCAATGGAGGTGCTCAAGAGTTCCCACCAAAGGCAAGAGCTAGGAAACCTAGTAGCATGATGGAGAATTGCACTGCTAGATGCTCTTTTGGGCTTTAACAATGGTGAAGGCCAGAGGATGGTAGTGTTGTGGCTAGGCCACAGTACCTTTGGTTCTTTGACGAGTGATGTTGATGGTGAGAACTTCGACTAGGATGATTGGTGATGGTGGCGATAGCTCCAGAAGGTTAGTAAGATGCCAAAAGGCATCTCCAAAAGATTAGCAAGATGCCAAGGATGGTGCCACTGCAAATGTCCCAAAGGATTTTTTCCTTGATGATGTGAACTTCATTCTGGAATTACAATGCCCTACCCCATCCTACCCGAGAGGTGTGGGCAGGAGACGGAGGATTGAAAGTATTCATACTTGCTTGTTCGCAGAACTATGTGTGTTGAATTGTGAACCTAGTTTTAGGTCTTGTTAGGCCACATGCTATGCAAGTTTAAGGTCCTAGCAGACCCTTATGCTAGTTTCATGTCATAGCAGACAATGGATGGCCAATTTAAGGTCAACAGACTATGTTGTGGATGCCAGTTTAGCGTCATAGCCCAAGGATGTTCTATGCCAGTTTAACATCATAGTGGACGTTCTATGTCAGTTTAACGTCATAGCGGACATTTTGTGCTAGTTTAATGTCATAGCAGATGTTCACTTATCTTGCTCTATCATTGGCATAGCACTGCATACTAGGCATAGTACAGCTTTAGGTATGAGTGGTTAATTAGATTGGCAAACTCATTGCCGTCTAGATCGGAAAGCTTGAATGCTCCATTGTCATAGGCCTTTATGACTAAGAAAGGCCCTTCCTAGTTAGCTAAGAATTTGTCCATGGGCTTGTGAATTACCTTGAGGACTAGGTCTCCTCTCTTGATGGGGTGTTGATGTTGATTGTCATGGTGCTTTTGCCATTGCTTTTCTTGGTACCACTCAATGCGATCAAGTGTTTGCATGCACTCCTCCTCTATAGAGTCAAGGTCAGTGGTTCTTAACTCATTGTTTTGAACCTCATCAATGAAGCTCAAGAGGATCACATGAAGCAATGGAACCTAAATTTCAAGAGGCAACATTGATTTAGATCCATACAAAAGAATATATGGCATCTTACCTATTGTTGTTCTGCATGTTGTATGGTAGGCCCATAACACATAGACTAGTTCTTCATACCATCGTCGCTTGCTGTTGCTAAGCATCCTCTTCAAAAGTTTGACAATGACTTTGTTTGTAGCCTTTGCTTGGCCATTCGCTTGTGGTTAGTATGGTGATGAAAAGGAATGCTTTATGCCAAGGTGTTCATAGAAGGCTTTAGTTTCTACACTGCTAAATTGTGGCCCATTTTCTGTGACTATAGTCATGGGTAGACCAAATCAAGTCATTATGTTGTCTAGGATAAATTTGCAAACATGTTGTGATGTTGTATTCCTAAGGGGAATGGCTTCAACCCATTTAGTAAAGTATTCAGTTGTGGTTATGATGAAGCTATGTCCTACAAAAGACTTAGGCGTTATAGGTCCTATGATATCCAACCCCCAACATTGGAACGACCATGTGATCTGTGTAGTATGCAATTTAGTGGGTGACACGTGCATTAGGTTTCCATGTCATTGACACACGTCACATGTTCTAACCTTGGAAATGCAATCGTGCTCTATGTAAGGCCAATAATAGCCTAAACATCTAATTTTTACTGCCATTTCCTTGGGGGCTATGTGGCCTCCGCATAGTTTCTCATGGACTTGATCGATGGTCATGTGCTCTTCGCTATCGCTGATGCAAGTTAATAGTACTTCATCATAGGATCTGCGACATAAGGTGCTATCACCTACAAGGAAGTACTATTGTGATCGCTTTTGTATTGCATCTTTTTGGGCAAAGGTTAGATTTTGTGGAGGCTCTCCCTATTGGAAGTATGTCTTAATATCGTCATACCACTCTCGGGAATGAGTTGTGCTTGTTGCATTTATGGATGCAATGCTTGTTGTTTGAGTTATAGGTTTTGTGCAATCCACTATTGAAGCTGGCAATGCAGAAAACATGTTGGGTGCTATGCTTAAGGCTAAAGTAGCTAAGGTATCAGCAATGGCATTTTCATTATGGGGAATATGTTGGACATCTATAGTTGCAAATTGTTTGAGCAAGTGTTTTGCCAAATCATAGTAAGGTTGTAGATGTTGTGCCTTGCAAGTATAAACCTTTGTAACTTGGTTGACGACTAGCTATGAATCACCTCAGACCGCTATGTTTTGGATTCCTAACTCTTGAGCTGCTAAGACACCTCTAAGGAGACCTTCATACTTTGCCACATTGTTTGTATAAGGAAATGCAAAGTGATATGTGAAGGGTCAGATCTCCTTGGAGGGAAATGTGATAACGGCAATGGCACTACCACCTTGTGTGGTTGAAGCACCATCAAAGTGTAAAACTACCTTAAAGTTTGTAGGTACTTGACTTATGCTATTGACATGCTCATCTGGAAATTCTGGATCTATTGTTGCTTGATCGTCTATGGGTGAAGCCGTGAGTTATGCGGCTAGTGCCTGACCTTTTCTGGATGCTTGTGCTATGTAGTGCAGGTTTAACTCCACGGTTATTGCCTTCCATTGTGCAGTTCGACTACTTTCGTACATATTTGTAGTAATTTCCTAAAGTATGTTGCTTTTGCAGAAAACATTAACTTGACTGCGAAAAAGATAGTGTCTCCATTTTTTAAGTGTAAAGACCAAGGAAAGGTATTTCTTCTCTACATCATTGTATTTTGCCTCATGGGCCACTAGTGCATGGCTTAAGTAGTAAACAGGATCTCCGAGCCATCATCTTGCTTTTGGCAAAGCATAGAAGCAAGGGACGTGTTTGAGGTTGCAAGGTAAATGTAGAAAGGCTTATCTCCCTATGGAGGGTAGACCGTCAAAAGTTGAGCCAGCTCCTTTTTTAGGTTATCAAATGCCTTTTGGTATTGAGCTATCTAGTCAAAGTGGATCCCCTTTTTAAGCAAATGTTGCATTGGCTGCAACTTATTGGTCAACCTTGTGATAAACCTGCGTATGAATTGTAATCTACCTTGTAACTCGCGTAGCTCCTTAAGGTTCACTGGTGGTGCTAATTTGGTAATAGCATTAACCTTATTGGGGTCTACAAATATACCTACTTTTGATACTACAAAGCCTAGCATGCAACCAATTTTGACGCCAAAGGCATACTTTTTGGGATTTAGCCTAAGGTCATGTCTAAGGCAATGTTTGAGGATGTTGTCCAAGTCATTTGCATGGTCATGAGCTAACTTGGAATTAACTACTATATCGTCAATGTAGTCATTGAGCAAGTCTAGTAGATAATCACTAAAGATATATGTCATTGTGTGTTGGTAGGTTGCTCCCGTATTCTTTAGTCCAAAGGGCATCATCGTATAGCAAAACGTACCCCAAGGGGTCATGAAGTTAGTGCTGAGTTGGTGCTCTAGGTTGATCTGAATTTGGTTGTACCTTGAGAACCCATCCATAAAGGACAACAAGACATGACCAATCATAGTATCGATGAGTTGGTCAATACTAGATGATGAGTCATGAATTTGTTGGCTGCGATATCGCAGACACGATATCACAGCCTAGACATGATATCGCATCCTACTTCCTCATCTATAAATAAGAGGTAGGTAGATTTAGTGAGAGTCTTAAGAGTGTTTTAGAGTTTTAGAGTTTTTAGTACATTAGTTTTCCTCTTAACCCTTTTCTCCCAGTGCATGCCCGCAGTGTGGTGATTGTAATTGTACGACATCCTTATTCGAGTGTGATGTACTTGGACATGCACATGATCGGCAATAAAGATCGAGATTACCTCATCATTTTGGCATTCACTTAGCTTAATTATTTATTTAATTATTATTTACTGCTTTCTTAGTTAATATCTCTTCACCCTTATCTCCTAGTAACGCAGAATGAGTACGACTTAATCACGAGCATTCAAGTGTGACTACTGGTAACCCAGTAGCATACTTAGGCCATGTGCTTGGTAATCCTAGTGGTAGTCGTGCATGAGGTCCAAGATGTGTACAAATGATTAAGGAACAGATACTCATTGCACTTAGGCTAGTTAGATTCTCTCTCACACTCTCTCTCGTAGCTTAGTTCATATTATTTCCCATTATCCCCAAGAGTAGCATTAGTATAGGAACACATCATACACCTCACTTTGGACTAAACCATACGTGACAAAGCTAATACTAGTCCAAGTGGGAAGACATCGAACTGTGATCTAAGAATAACCATCTAGATACCACAACTAGTTCATCTGCAGAGTTCAACCAGATCATGCATGAAACGCTCGTATTTGTATGGTTGAGTGTAGGGGTACCTCGCCACTCATCATTGGCACCGTTGCCAGGGACGGTGCTAGTTATCTAGATTAGTTATATCATACAAGGTCGCTATATAGGAATTAAAGATATATCTTTTAGGAAGAAATAATTACAAAAAGTCACATACAAATTCACACACAGTTTCATAATCAAGCCTCTCCTACAAGACTATGATAATGCCACATCTAATGCGGAATTCATTGGAGAACCAACAAATTATATGAAAATGAAGATTGGAGTACGCAATTTGAGGTGGGGGTTTCTTATAAACATAAATGAAGGCAGCATCGTACCAGCGCATGAAAGCATAATTTACTCGATAACGATGAACCCCTATTGGCCACTACAAGCCTAACACAAACACAAGAGGTTGTTGAAATCTTCCATGGGCATCATAAAGAGAGCGCCTACCCAGGCTCGATTTAAACAACTTTCCCAATTTCTTAGGACTTAGATCCGCAACAACATTTACAAGTCTTTTACGATGCCTATGCATGGGACAATATTGATAACGGTTGGCAAATATTCAAGCTCTTTCCTATGATACTCGTTGGCCAAGCAAACATATGGTATAGATCATTAAAAAAAAATTCAATACGACGTTGGCCAACAATGGTAGAACTCTTTAATGAAAGATATCAAATCTATGCAAGAGGGTCAGCTTTGAGGAAACAAATCCAAGAGTGGAAACAAGCACAACATGAACCCTTGGACATGGCCTTAGAAAGATATTATGCACTGTTAAACAACTGTCCAGGCCATGAGTTCTCTGAGGAAAGGCTAATGTGCCATATCATTGATGGGCTTCGTGATGAAACAAGAGAGACCCTAGGAATGTATTCCCAAGGTCAACTATACGAACTACAAACCCATCAATTCCAAGAGCTTATTAAGCGGGTAGCAAAAGAAGAAGGAGAAATGGCTAGATGGGAGAATGTTGAAAAACATCAATGGGACAAAAGTCTCAACTTAACAGAGGTCCATAATCATAAAAAGGAGAAATCAACCTATCTCAAGGAGGAAGAACCATCTTTGCCAGTACCACAATCATTAGAGGAAGTCAAGGCAAAGATCAATAAGATGTTGGAATGGATGCATAAAAAGTGTGGAAAATATATTGATATTATTGGAGATAGAGTTTTGACAACCCGAGAAGTAGGAAAAAATATCATTAGATAGTCGAAAAGGAGGGATGAAGAAAATAAGAGCTCAACAGCCAATCATACGTATGAATGCAACATTTTCCTATACGATCACCCCAAGGGCCAATGCCCAATCTTGTTACATTTATATGAGCATTGGGAAAGCACGTTACACCCAGAGTTCGTACAGAGATACTGTGTTCAATCACAATGGCAACAATCCTAGTCATGGGGGAAGCCACCCCTAAACTGGAGACACCCTTCATATCATCCAAATCGAAATGCTTATCTAGTCCAATATCCTATTTCCCCAACTGGGTCAACATACTTTATCTCGCTGCATTACCATTCTCCTCAATACTATCAGCCCATGTCCTCAACACAACCATGGCCTTGTGTACATTACACTTCTCCTAAATTTCAACATTCTCATCCTTTCCCTCCTACATCGTTGCGAGATGTTTCTGAAGTGTCTACACCATAGCAACAACCCATGAATGTTACTTGGGCTACTATTGCCAACAGCAGTGAGAGACCTCCTCAACATTGAAGGTGTCCCTTCTTTACACATGATTGTAGGAAGGGACAACACAGTTCCAAGGCCACTGCATTCTCCAACTTAGCACAAGTCAAACACTGTGGTGCATCCTTCTCTTTGAATCCAACGTCTCGTGTTACTTCATCAGGGCCACCAATTAACACTCCAACAACCATATGGCCCAATGAATACAGCCATGGAGAGTGACATCCTGATCCTTGTATACCATCTTATGGTCCCAAGTATCATAGTGGGTCATCTCTTTATTTGGGAACCACATCTTATAAATTGCCCCACTATGTTTACTATAATTAGGTGTGTGAACCCCAATGGGGTAAGTGTGGCCAAGTTTCGGTATTTCCAACATGCAAGGATCCTCATATTTCATTTATTAATCCTCGCCATGATCAACCATTTAGTTATGGGGGATATCTCCCACTCTAATAACAAGCAAGATTAATAAATATTTTTCTTTTTCTTTAATTTTACAATTTTTTGTTTTCTAGTTTTTAATTTTTTAATTTTTTTTATCTTTTTGTCTTTTTATTTCTTTTTATAAGTAATCACATCTACGAATAAAACACTCATGTGGCTCGTTGGGTGAGGTGTGTTTTATGTTATCGAGTCTCGAGTAATCAATTATTTGGACAGTGAGCCCATTACACCCACTAATCCATTCTACAAATAAGAGGTTTTGTTTGAGGGTACAGTGATATTCTTGACATTCTTAAAACTTAAAATTAATTTTGTGTTTGTTGTACCTAGAATGAAGAAGGATGGATCAAGAGGGAATGATTAGGGTGTGACATCAAGGGGACTTGTAGATTCTCTTTGGTGACGTCTGTGGGAGTTATCACGCAACGTGGTTGTACTAAGATCCTTGTAGATCTAACGCAAAATGGGAGTAAGAGTAATCAAAAGGCACTCAAAAATCCAATGCTATTCTAGGGGGTCCCACTGGAAAGACATGCACCCATGCCTGAAGGTTGGCGGCTTCTTTGGATTTAGCAATGGAAAAAAAAAGTGCCACAAAGCAAAAATCACTCCTCCCTTGAAAAAAATGCCAAGTGATCATACGCCTTGTTGTTTTGGTACTCTCATAGTTGTTGATCATGGGATGAAGCAATGCGATGTCACTAATAAGAGGAATGGACTTGGTCCTGATCTTGGAACGATGGGTTAATGACACATTAATCATGCCTTACACGTAGGATTCATTGTGCCCTGGGTTAGTTACCTCATGTCCTAATCTCTACAATCCCTTCTATAGTCCATCTCATCTCGCTGTTCATGTAATTGTAGCTCGTGTCTTGTGTAGCGTAGAATTCTTACATCATTCCGATGATACTTACATGTGTGTGTTTTGTCGAACCAATGTGGATTACATGTAACCCTTCTAGTGCCTACAGACACTTTTAAGTGTGGTTACGCAAGGGCATTATAGGTTGGAACCTGCTTTGGGGACGACCCACTTGCATAATTTTTTTGTAATTTGCACTCATAACACATCTTCTACACACCATCTATTATCCTCAGCATAGTTTCAAGGATATTCTTTCCCTTATTACTATCCCTCCAATTCGAACGTTCCTATGAACCATCACATAGCCTTTTTCTCTCCCTTACCACCTGAGGCCCTTATTAGTCAATTCCACACCATCATAATTATTTGTGCCTTTAGAACTAGTGAAATTACCCTGGAACCCCTTAACACTCATTCAGATGTCCTTAGTTTTGCATCGTTTAATTTCAGAAAAATGTTAAAAACTTCGGTATATTACATAAGTGCCCTCACATCGATAGGTTGCGATATCACGTCTCAAAAATATATATATACGCAACCCTATGTGCTACTTAACATCATTTGCAATTATTCATGTGGGGGAGGTTTTTCCAATTTCTCTCTATGACTCACAATTGTGCATCCCTTGCTTTCATATCCATAACTCGCTTGTTGGTCCTTCGATTTTCATTCTGTTTGAACCTACTTGAACTCAGAGTGTTCAGCTTAGTTGTGGGGGAGGGGCACATGCTGAATAGCGCATAACGTTTTTGGAATTTTTCATCACCCGAAGAAATTATCAAGGGTAATTGGTTATAACATTAAGGATAAATGTGCCAAAAATAATTTCACCCCCTTAGTTATACCGGGAAACTAGACTTCGAAACCACCTAAGCAAAGAGGATTAAATATTATAATCTTTCGGGAAACATCACATGGAGAGAAAAACAAATTCATTAAGGCAAGTAGTAAGGTATAACCTAACTTTGGTAACAACCTTACTAACGATTGGCCTCGTGTGATTGCAAATGGCCCCGAAACGTGGACAACAGGAAGGTCCTGCTCAAGGTGGGAGCAAACGACCTAGGAGAAGTGAAGGAAAAGTTCTTACTAGACAGCGTGTAGAGTAGGAGGAACAATCATTTAGCATCCACCAAGAGGAACCTGCTACTATACAATCAAGGTAGACAGAAGGAGGAGCTTCTGCAGCGCCTGAACTGGGACGACATCTCACGTTGTCCCAGGATTGTGTTTAGGCCATCCATGAAAGGTCCATATTCACTGCAGTGATTGTGGAATTAAACTTTGGATCTTTTGAAGAATTTTCTTCAAAGGCCATTAGGGATCACCTCAAAGGGTCCCCATTATGGCGTATCCTCTCTAAAAGTGGTGTCTGGTACTTAGGGGAAACGCACCAATTTTGGCACAACAAAGAACAAGGCACCACGGTTAATATTTGTGGTGTGACTATTGATTTCTCTGTTCAGGCCATTTTAGAAGTATTAAACCTTCCAAATATAGGGCCAAAGGTTGCTCAGTTGTCTACCCATTTAGACCCTGATGCACAATGAGTTTGGTTGGAAAGGGCATATGGCGAGAAAGATAAGACGTTTGGAGAGTTGACGATAGAAGAGAGGATGTACTTCAAAATAGGAACTTATCATATGTTCCCCACAAAGGGCTTAAAAATAATTTCAACATATGTGGCAAGAGGATGTGCAATGTTGATGGGGAAGGTTAATGCTAACCTACCTCATCTATATTTTATGGAGATCCTGAGGTAGTTTGAAGAATGAAAGATAGGGAAGCTTGCGTTGCCCTTCCCTTGTCTCATCAGGAAGCTATGCATATGTGCTGGTATAAGAGGATACACCGATGATGTTCTCTGAAAAGCCCAAAATGCTTCATATGCTGAATTGCTAAAGCCACTAGCTACAAGGAAAATCACTAGTGAGATGTTGGGGTCGGAACAAGAAAAGGAACACACAGCAGGACCAACTGCAACTCAACTTGTAGGACCCAGCCAACTTCCAAGCATGAGACCCAGCCAATAACAAGAAGCAAGGCCTAGCACGAGCTAGTAGGATCAACTGCCACCGCCGCAAGATTACAGACTGTCGATGAGCCATCTCAGGGGCATCGCTGAGATGGTCAGTTGGGGAAGTCGTGATGATGCAAATCTCTTCCACATCAATGACAATGCCAAAAACCCATGATTTATTTGGATCATGTAAGGGGTGAAGTATCCATCCATATAGGAGGAGGGGAGAGCACTTGGTCACAACAGATCTCAGGGAACGCTGCATCTTTTCAAGTGTAATTAGAAACTGGTGAAGGGGCCACGGTGGTGGTCATGCAGCACTAGGATGCAGCAGGAGCTGCAGAAGTGGTCGCAGGCCACATTAAAAAATCATTCAATGTGCCTGTTATGCCACTGATAGATCTTACAGGAGCACGGGATGCTCAAACTCTGGCTGAAACCTCAATGACTCTTGTGGAACATGAGGATGTACTTGACCAATTGCTTCAAATGGGATAGGTAATGATGTCCTTATTTGACATCCCATAGGATGTTACAACAATCCAATTAGACCTCATTTCCACAAAGGGAAAGCTAATTTTGACAAAAATGAGGGCTGAGCATGCAGAAGCAGAAGTGCAAAGATTGCAAGAAAGGCTCGTGACCCTGTAAGCAGCACAGTGGGATCCTTCTCAATTCGTTCCCACGGACTAATTGGACATTTTCAGGACTGAACAACTCACTAAACTGGTGACAGAGAATAAGAAGGTGGTGGAAGAAAAAGAGAAGGTTATTTGGGATGCCTCTATAGCACATGGGTAAACTTTCGTGCATACCAAGGTACTCAAGGCCTTACAAGAAGAAAAAAACAACTTGTTGTTGACAACCTTTGGTTAACCTCTGTGGTGAAACAAAAGAATGTTTTTAACAGTTGCGAGAACATCTAATCAGGGTCAACCAGGACATGAACCATTTAGCTAGGGAAAATCGAACCCTCTTGATGGAGGAAGTACGCACCATTCGTTACAAGATGGCTATTGAAATAAGCACATCGTAGAATGAGGCTAAACGACATGAAAAGCTAAAGGAGCACTTCTAGGACTAGGTGGGGATGTATAAGCAAATCATTGAGAAGGAGATCCATATGGACAAGGCCCACATCAACGCTCTCAGTGCTTAGCACACTGACTGGTGGGCCATATTGGACACATATGCATTTTCCCACTAGGGGGAAGTTAAGAACTGGGACTTGCAGATCCAGGACCTTATAGAATACATGGAGTTGGAAAACCTCCGGTATGCCAACCTTGCCATGTTAATAGTAGGAAATCAAGAACAGATCTTGAGCAACAGGTAGCCACCACCTACATCAAATATGAAGTAGAATTTGTAGAACATGATAAATTATTGCAAAAATTGGAGGTTGCAAATTTTGAACTCCAGGTGGTTAAAGAAAGCTACCAGGGGAAAAATGTGTTGCAATAGACTTGGCTCGACCGCTTGCAGATTTTCAAGAATACAGAGACAAAGCCAGAGCTTACAAGGAGGAATGACGAGTGTTTTTGGCTTGGTATGTCAAGGCAAATAAAATATTTCCACAACTACCCTACCCATTGGAGGTGCCAACTCCATCAAACATTAGAACATTAGCATGGACAACACAGGATCCCCAAACTGAAGAGGAAAAACTCTAGGCCATACTTCAACATCATCAAATTCCAAGACCTGGAGCACAAGACAAGGGAAAGGCACCCATGGAGGACCCACCACCACCAAGAACTACACGAGTTCCATCAATTTTGTAGCTATAGGATTTTCTTTTGCATTCTCTGTGTTGTGTCTCAATTTTGTTCTGATTCCACACTACGGCATGAACCCATTCTCGTCAGTCAATAATCCCATACCTATCCCCTGTGTAATCAATGGATCTTGTTTTCACTTTAACTCAAGGACAAGTTTTCATTCAGTCATGGGGGTATGATGAGTCATGAATTTGTTGGCTGCGATATCGCACCCGCAATATCACATACGTGATATCATAGCCTAGACGCGATTTCACGTACGTGATATCACATCCTGCTTCCTCATCTATAAATAAGAGGTAGGAAGATTTAGTGAGAGTCTTAAGAGTTTTTTAGAGTTTTAGAGTTTTTAGTGCATTAATTTTCCTCTCAACCCTTTTCTCCCAGTGCATGCCCGCAGTGTGGTGATTGTAATTGTACGACATCCTTATTCGAGTGTGACGTACTTGGAGATGCACATGACCAGCAATAAAGATCAAAATTACCTCATCATTGTAGCATCCATTTAGCTTAATTATTTATTTAATTATTATTTATAGCTTTCTTAGTTAATATCTCTTCACCCTTATCTCCTAGTAATGCGGAGTGAGTACAACCTAATCACGAGCATTCAAGTGTGACTACTTGGTGACCTAGTAGCATACTTAGGCCATGCGCTTGGTAATCCCAGTGGTTGTCGTGCACGAGGTCCAAGATGTATATGGATGATTAAGGAATGGATGCTCATCGCACTTAGGCTAGTTAGATTCTCTCTCACACACTCTCTCCTAGCTTGGTTCATATTATTTCCCATTATCCCCAGGAGTAGCATTAGTATAGGAACACATCATACACCTCACTTTGGACTAAACCATACGTGACAAAGTTAATACTAGTCCAGGTGGGAAGACAACAAACTGCGATCTAAGAATAACCGTCTAGATACCACAACTAGTCTATCTGCGGAGTTTGACTGGATCGTGCATGAAACGCTCGTATTCATATGGTTGAGTGTAGGGGTACCTCGCCACTCATCACTAGGCAATGGGAAATCATCTTTTATGGTCACCTTGTTTTAAGTCCTGAAAGTCTATGAAAATGCATATGCTTCTATTTTTCTTAAGGACGACTACGATGTTTGAAACCTAGTCAGTGTAGTCAACCGCCTGAATGAAATTAGCTTTGTAAAGCTTAGTTATTTCATTGGGAACAACCAATGCCACCTCAGGCTTGACTTTGCGAGCTTACTATTTGACTGGTTTTATGTGAGGATCAAGGATAATGTTGTGCTGTATTATGTGAGGGTCCAAGCCTGGCAAGTCCTTGTAGGACCATGCAAACACCTTGACATTATCATTAAGGACTTTAGAGATGGTTTGTTTGATTTTAGGCTCTAACAAGGAACTAAGTTTTAATGTCTTCACTTCACCTTTACATGTTACTATAGGGACTTCTATGAGAGGATCCTTAGTTACATCACCTACTTCTAAGTCTAGAGCTCTAACTAGATGGTCTAGCCAGTCTAGAGATGTCTCTTGGGATGCTATGATCATGTCATAAGTCATAGGCTCATGGTCTATAAGCTTAGTGTTTACGCATCTCATAGAATCACCGTAAGGTCTAGTTAAGATCAAGGATGAATGAAGACGCTCATATGCATTCATTTTGCAATCTTGCAAAAACATCCTGCAAAACAACAAAAAAAAATATCAAGTGACACCTGTCTTAATAAGGCAATATGAATAAAATAAGCAAGACAATGTTATGAAAATTCCTATAACTATGCATTCGTTGGATCATATAAGAAAGTATGTAAAGTAATTTTGGGGCCTCAGTTGGCCATAAAATTGCTAGTTTAAGGTCGTAGCGGACCATAGTTTATGTGGGAAACATGGGTTTAAGTAAGGTTTTGAAGGTTTTGAATGTGTGGCTAAGCTGGGCGTTATTAGATAATTAGAAAAAATGTAAGAAATTTTCTAAGTATTGGGACGCTGGAAAAGTTGGAAGAATTTTTCTAACTCTAGGTGCTACACTTGTCCTGCATTATGCAAAGCACATGGTACAGTCCCATGTTACATGTGGGACAAGGGACAAGCCCCAGGAGGGTGATGTGTCCTTCAACCCAAAAGGGTATCAATAGGGGTTTTACCATAGTAAACTTGTGATTTTCAAAGTTAAAGTGAATAGTCAATGAGCATAGTGAAGCTAAGGTGAAGGGAGACAGAGTGTAGCAACGACAGAGGGGAAGCTAGAGCATAACAGAGAGGAAAGAAGAAAGTAAAAGCATGATAATCAACCATGATGTGTTGTAGTGAATGCTAGAACCCCGACCTCACCAACATGGATGAAGGAGAACACACATTGATGCATCTTCCCAAGGCATGCATAGAGGACTGTAGTGAGATGCCATCAGCCAGGTAAGGTGCTACATGCTCCCTTTTTCATTTCTTTTTCTTGTTTCTTATCTACTTTTGGGTTTTGGAGTTATCTTGGGCGAGGATTGCCATCCCTACTGTGACCATCATGAGTCATGGCTAGGGAAGGAAGTGTATGTGATGCATTTTTTTGTTTGGCCTCTTAATTTTTTGTTATAAGGGTTTCATGTCCTGTGCACGATGTGGGACAAGGGTTTTCTCGACATCCCATGCATGATGTAGAACAAGCATTCCTTGGCATCCCGCGTGCAGCGCAAGACAGGGGTTTTCCTTGGCATCCCATACTTGACATAGGACAAGGCTCAGTTAAGGTGGCTTGAAGGCAGAAATAGAGCATGACAGTCCAGGTAGGGTAACTGTGAGGGTCATGGATATTACACTAGGGTACATTCCTAAGAGCATAACAAGAAGTTAGAGAAATGTTGGTTTTTTCACGTCACGCTTTACAAGCAATGTAGTCAACTGATTACACTTTGTAGTAAGTGTACCCTACAATTTTTTTTGGAATTTTTTGACAGTTTAACACTTTGGCGGTTGTTACGCTCTACGGGGAGCATAATTAGCACTTAGAAAAAATTTTATAGTTGTTACGCTTTGTGGGAAGTGTAACCAGCACTTAGAAAATTTTTTGCAAATTTGAAAGTTACGCTCTATGGGGAGCATAAACAACAGTTAGTGGATGTTTTTTCTTGATACAACATAAATGTTAGTGCTATGCCCCGTTGGGGACTAGGAACATTAGATGGGTATGCCAATGTCCCTTTTCCATGGGGCTTTGCAGGAAAGGTAAGATTTTTTTCTTAATATGTTAAGTCTAATTTATATGCATGTTTTCATTTTTGTATCCAATGCTAACATTCTCCTTTTGTCGCTGCTATGGTCGTAGGGTATTGCTAAAACCCATCCTTGTTGTAGTTGAGTTGGTGGGCATCTTGTGCTACATGAGCAAGCTTGTGCTAAATGTGCCTACACTAGACACACATGTGGGCCACCAGGTAGTATGGTTTAGGTTGGGCACGCAAGAATTCCTAGATTTTTTACTTCACCACTTCAATGTGATGATATGGTCACACTTGGTAACCAAAGTAGTGGGTGTCATAACGAAAACACTGTTGCTCGGGGCAAACTAATGCATTCTAAGGTTTATATCCGATGAGCCTGCTGGTGATGAGGGAGCAAGGAGTCTAGGTCAGGGTTGCAAAGGCCTTAGGCTTTTATCTAGGATCTAGGGAATGCTTGAGTTTTAGTGCTACAACAAGAACATCACTTTGTTCATCACCTAATGCTTGCACGCTCTTTTCTAGAACCCACTTGGAATAGTGTATTATTCTGGAGGGTGAGTCCTCTTACAATTTCTTATATTGCATATTAGTTTATGACTTAAGATGATAACCTCTTATATCCATTGCTAGGTTTACCATTGACATAGATGACCTCCATGATGAAGAGGGGGTTGAATTTGACTCAAACTACCCTACAAGAATTCTCATCTTTTGAGAATGTTCATGCTATAATGATTGGGCAGATCAGGGCAAACCTAGTGGAACTTGCCCATATTCCAAGTCTTATGAGAGGTGCTTGGCTCTTAGATGGTTGGATGCTAAGTGGGCAATCAACATACCTAGCTTGGAGGAAGTTTTAGCCCCACCATCATTGTCTTGCACATCATTCATGCACACCATTCATGCCATATGAGTTATGTGTCACTTATTTTTATGCACGGTTTGCTTTATTTTTCTCATGTTGCTAATTTTACCTTTGCTTATCGTAGTTGCGGTTAAGTCAAGAGAAGTCACAGTGGTTGCTACAAGATACATTGAGGCCACTCTCATCTTTAAATATGATGAGGTTGAGAGTTCACAATGTTGGTTGTGCTATGAGGCCCCAGTGGGGAAAGCAAGGAATCTTAAACAGGCTGGGCTCATGGACCTTTTCTTGGTTGTTAACCCAAGCATCCCAGTGGTTGAAATGATTATCCTAATTGACTCCTTCATTGAGAGTGTTGATCGCTTTAGTACATAGTTTTGTAATGTGCGGGTGACCTTTGAAATTATAGATGAATTCTTTGTGGACCTCTTTGGCATCCCCTCTGAGGGCTTACTAGTTGCAGAAAAGATCGAAAAAGATCTAGACCATAGAGGGTATGTTGAGAAGTGGTTGGATGCTTCCAAGATCCACAAAAGAATACCAGTTAAGGAGGTGAAGGTACCTGTGGTCCACTACCTCTACCTAGTCTTTCTAGCTTGTGCATTCCCAAAGCTTCTTTCCCAATGAAAGATTCTCAGGGTTGAGCAAGCTTGGGTGATGAGGAACATAATAGAGGAGGGGACATGGTATAATTGGGCCAATTACCTTATCAGCGACCTACATGTTGAAGTCGTTAGGCTACGCCACAACCTCCAAGCACAATCACACATATACTTCACTTTCTTCATAGCATGCCTAAGAAGGTTTGTGGAGTTTTTGGTGGTTCATGAGGATGGGTGGTGAGTGGTGCAAGACAACCACCAAATTTCTAGGCCATGGATTCATCACCTGTTTAACACCATGCGGTCACAGGACCCTTTGGAGGCGATTGGCGAGTCATTTTCGGTAATGACTGGAGGCAATGCAGGACAATTTTTACTACACGTGATAGTGCTAGGGAGGCCCCATTAGTAAACACTAGAAATGTAGTGAGAGAAGCACAAATCATTGTTGAGATGGTGAGATCATCAAAAATAAAGATTAAGAAGCTACACCCTGTGGAGTAGCTTGTGTGTGAA
Source organism: Gnetum montanum (assembly GCA_015680685.1). Taxonomy (NCBI): domain Eukaryota; kingdom Viridiplantae; phylum Streptophyta; class Gnetopsida; order Gnetales; family Gnetaceae; genus Gnetum; species Gnetum montanum. Next base: position 48,820 of record MNCI01029463.1, read on the forward strand.
GTGGAGGAGGGTGGCAAAAGGCTATGATTTAAGCTTCACGATGTGCACTCAGGAATTGCAAGTAAGTATGCATTGTTGGATATTGGCGTAATGTATCATGCTACATTATACTTATTATTGAAAACTCTAACTCTAACTTGTGTGATGTTAGGCAAGAGGACCCCTGCAGTGGTAGCCAAGCTTGTAGGATGATGTCCCTCAACCTGAGGGACAAATGGTGGATGAAGAGGAACGTGAAGCTGCCAAAGTGTTAAGGCAACTTGAGGAAGAAAGTTTGTAGTTTGAAGGGGGTGAGTTTGAAAATTTCTTTGATGACATGTAGATGGATGATCCCCTCGCTTTCACACCTGAGGGCTTGTTTGGTAGAAGCTTTGCACTACCATCTTCCTATTTTTCTTTTTATTCGTTTTATTGCTATTGTTCTCCCTTCTTCTTTTTTTTATTTTAATTTTTAATGTTCACACCCTTAGCTATTTTCTATCTGATAATCACTAAGTTTTTTATGTTGTAGCGTCTGGTGTCTCCACTGAACATCTAGCATCCACATCCACCTTCCGTACGCAACCGTGGATGGAGGCTCTGGACAAGTTTGCCTTCATGCAAGGTATGGTGGATGACATGATAGATCATATACGATAAAAAGACCTTGAGATTGGTATGTTTATTTTCATTATTATTTTATTTGTTATTTTTACTAATTTTTCTTACCTGGTTCATGGCTAATGACATCTTGCCTATGATAGGTTCATAGCTTAAGTCAGACCTAAACAGGGCGGTCTAGGTTAACGTTGTGCTAGAGTTTTCCCTTGAGGTGGAGCAATTGCCTTGTCACATATATGACGAGGCAAGCAAATGCACACTGTACTCTGCAAGAGCCTTGTGGGAGTGTAGGCACATTAACAAGCACTTGTTGAAATGGATGTAGGAGTTTCAAGAGAGGGAGGCAAGCCAGGACGCAAAACTAGAGGACTTGCAATCCTGCTATGACTTACTAGCAGCACATGAAAAATATGATGGCAGCTAGTGCACAGCTAAAATTAATTATGCTAGGTATTGATCAGCTATTTGGAGTAAGAACAAGGCTACTTGTGAGGTGATTGAGCAACAACTGCAGATGGACCTATTAGCAAGGAAAAATCAAGAATGGAAGGATTATAGTTTGAAGGTGTACCAATGGGGCTAGACTCAAAAGAATCACAAGCACCATTACAAGCAAAAATGTGAAGCATGCCAGAAAAAGTATAGAGATGAATTTGTAGAGTGTTGATGCTCAGAGATATTCCATGATGCAATCAATACAACAAAGTCTTACAAATTATTTGCAAGCAACATAGTGGTGAGTGAAACCCTAGAGAGACAGATTACTTTACCTTTTGAGGAGGTTACCTCTGCAAGGTTTTTCTCGGGGCCACCCTCATGGATAGTTATAGAGAAAGGGAAAATCCTCATGAGTATTCAACTTGGCAAGGAGGACTAGAGACGGTTATTGGAGGATGAAATCCTCTGACACCTAGAGGCTGTCCTTGATAGGATGCCCCCAGACATGGAAGTAGGCCCTTCTTAGGTTGGTCTAGTTTGCGTCATTTTTATTTGCTTTATTTATAATGTTGCATGTCACCTTATTTGCTAGCTAATTCATTGTTTTATTTTTATTTAACGCAGGTTCCGGGTGATGGCGTAGGACCTAATGGAGCAGTAGACGAAGAGGAAGAGGAAGAACCTTATCCCCCACCACTACACACTGCAAGCTGAAATGCCCAAAATGTAGCCTTGTTATCAAGAAATTTTGCATTTTTGGAGATTTTATGTTTTGGATGTAAACTTGAACTACATACATTATTGATAATTCAATGGAAATGTGACAATTATTTACTTATCATTTTGTTGTATTTTATGTAATGTTGTTGTAATTTTAACTTATGAGTTTACTAATGCAATTAGGCCCCTTGTGGGCCCCATGCTAGTTTAAGGCCATGGCAGAAGGACCATTGCTAGTTTAAGGCCATTTGGGCTATCACTAGTTTAAGGCCATTTCGAGCCATCACGTAAAGGGGAGTTGGTTGCCAGTTTTAGGCCTTAGCAAGCCATGCGATAGTTTAAGGCCTTTTTGGACCACGTTTTTCTTTTTTGAACAAGGCTAAATGAAATTGCATGAACTATTGAAATGACATAACTAATGTAGAATGTAAATAATAATGCAATCGTAACTGTACAAGCAAAGGAAAAAGGGCAAGTGAAACATGTAGGTGAACTAAGGGTATGCCTTAGTCATGTAAGTGTTTTCTAACCCGATGGGGGTTAAGAGGCATGTAGGGCCTAGGAGGCACAAGATGGTATTCTCCTAGACCTTTGTCTATTGCAGAGAAAGGTAATTTTACCTAGAGAGCTCCCTTAGGGAGGTCGCTTTCCTCGCTTGGTTGTTTAAATTCAACTAAACAACATTGACTTTCATTTCGAACAGGCAGTGCATCTTTAGAGAAGTCCACCTTCGACCCTTGTTCTATGTCTATCTTGTTGATGGTTAGGGGGGCTACATTGTCACCATAGATCACCATCTCTCCACCCTCATAAGGCAAGTGGATCTCTTGGTGAATTAGTGAAGAAACGGTCCATAGCTGGGCTAGCCAAGACCTCCCTAATATCAGGTTAAATCCTAGCATTTCTTCAACCACAATGAATTCAACATTAGTGGGGAATTATTCCCCTACCACAAAAGCTATTGTGAATGTTCCTTTTACAACAACATGTGCTTCATTGAAAGATTTCAAGCACGTTGTTTTTGTCGACTTGATCTAATCAACAAGGCCAAGCTTGTTGACGACGGGGAATGGGATGACATTGGTTGTTGCTTCATCATTGATGTGCACCTTGCGAATTTTGTATTGGCCTACACGAATTATTATAAATATGGGTGTAGTGGTTACTTGATCCTTTTTAGGGTCAACTTTGACTGCCTCATCACGAAATGTCAAGGATGTTTACCTTGACTCTTGGGTTGTGGGTGGAAACATTATAGCATGAATGGATTTTTCATCTGCTGGAATATCTTTGTTAACAGGAATGGATGTCAACATGTGAACTAATGCCTCGCGATGAGCAAAAGAGGTCATAATCAAGTTGTATAGGCTCAAAGTTGTGTTTTTTTGTTTTAGAGCTGGTTTAACTTGTGCCAGCATTTCCAAGAAATATTTTTCACCATTTGTTGTTTTGGTGGCCTTTACCTCCTCCATGCATCCTAAGAGACAAATCTTCCTGGGAGGAGATTTGACTTTCGGTTGTGTAGGGGGCTTTCAGGCCATAACACTTGTTTGTTGGCTATTTGTGTTTGTGTTAGTAGTCTGAGATGATGAAGCCATGGGGATGGTTGACAAGGGGATCAACTTAGAAGGACCTAGCTCCATGCGCTTCCTAATCATTTTTTCAGCAAGACGCTCATAATGTCTCTTAGGGTATAATTTTGGGCGGGTAGGTTGTGACGCAGTTTCTACCACTAGATCTCGACAGGTGGGGGGTTCTCACGTCTTGGCACCCTAATGACAAAAGGTGTCTAGGTTGCCATCACCGCAACATTCTATGGGGCCCTAACCACAAAGGGTGTTATGGGCACTTGAGGTGGTGCTTTGATGATGAAAAGGGAATGTAGTCTAGTCGACGTTAAGGCCCTAGCGTCACTAGAGGGCACATGAACCAGAAATGGTTCATGTGCTAGTTCTAGATTATCATCAACGCTAATACCATTGATGATGTAACCTGCATCGCTAATGTTGAGGGATCTTTGTAGACCTTCATGGATTGGTTTTCTAGCCATATAGGACTAATTTTGTCAAGGACTAGTTTACCTTGATCAATCATGCATTGAATGTCATCTTTCAATGCCAAGTAGTAGTTTCTGTCATGGCCATGCAACTGGTAGTAGTTGCAAAATCGGTCCAATCTAAAGTTTATAGGGACTAGAGGCTCATTTGGCATGGCTGCAAAAGGGCTTTTGGGGATTTCAAGGTAGCTCTCATGGCATTTTTGTGCATCCTCCAACATTTTTTTGTGTTGAATGTGCCCATCACCAAGCAACTAATCTAAGAGCTTAGATAGCTTGATGGGCAAGGGGGTATACTTTGAGCGATGTTTGCACTCAGAATTTGGCCTTTGGGGAGCTTGTCCCATGGTTGCCGATGATGTGAGCTGGTTGTTTCCTATAGTGCCAGAACCCGATGCCTTGTAATTATTGGCTGGGGCTTTAGGCGCCTTGGCTGTTGGCTTAATGTTGTTGGGTTTGGCTTCATCGACCACAATTGCAACTGTTATTGTTACCTTTCCCTTTTCTTTGTCCCTTTTCGTATGCACATTTTTGTAGGCCACATAGGTTAGGTCCTTACTGGCTTCCACTACGTCTTTTATGCTCTTCATTTGAATAAAAGCTTGGGTAAGAGAGTGTGGGGATAAGTAGTATAGCTCTAACTTAATAAAGTCATTTAGTGCGCTCTTAAAGATAGCTAGAAGATGAGTTTTTGCTATTGACTCATGAATTTCATTGAGGGAAGCACTCTAACGTTGTATAAATTTTTGCATTGGCTCTAGCGCCCCTTGCTTGATGTTCATTAGTTGGTCTAAGGTGGCCTTAGGCTTCAAGTTATACTTGAAGTGAGTTACAAATTGGCTTAATAGCTCCTCTAAAGTTGATATGGAAGCTCTAGGGAGTTCACGGTACCAATCAAGAGCTTTGCTAGTTAGGAACATCGCAAAGATGCGGATGATTGCATGTGGCTATGCTTGCAAAAGCAAGCATTCAAAACAGAAAGTTACTAGGTGAGCATTGTATTTTCTAAATTTAGGAAGTTGGACCTTAGGATGGAGAGTTAGCGAAGGAAACACATGATTGATGGGATCATCTTGATAGAAGTCCATCACATGCACCATTTTTGAGTTGGTCACTTTAATCTGCCTAACCTTCATGAGAGTTTGAATGAGTTGGAACACTTGGTTCAAACTCAAGGATGTCGTAGTGGGTTGCACTGGCTATGCTGCTAGTGGTGTTGTCTGAGTAGACCATAACCCTATTGTGGGCTATGCTACCACATGGGATGCTTGTTGAGTTGATCGTTGTGTGTATTATAGAATGTGCGATAGCTGTGCCATAGGCATAGAGGTTGCAGTCCACTAGGCGGTTACAGCTTGGGTTGTTGTTGGAGGTGCTACTGAGATGGCTGGAATGAAAGACACTTGACTTGTTTACGATTGAGACATGGACATCATGTGCACATACAGCAATGTCAGCATCACGGATGCTGATAGGGAAGGTTGCATAGATTGGGAGGAGATGAAAAATGGAAGAGTGGTAGAGGGTGTTGCACTTTGTTGTGCATGTAGTACTTGGTGGCTAGCTACCATAGGCATGGACTTAGGTTGCAAAAGTGTCACCATTGCCTCAAAGGAGGCAGATGACTATGATTGGAGTGGCACAAAAGTGGAGGTAGGCTGTTGGAAAGAGGTGTAAAATGAGACATTGCTATCTGAACGGGACTCAAACTCCTCCTACCCATCCTGCAGGGGCTTGTCATAGTTTGATACTGCATCTTGTTCTTTTATCCCACTTACCCTAATAAGTTAGTCTAGGAGCCACCTAAAGGTGTTAGTAAGTGAGATGAACGCGTCAGGGGTGGGAAGGAACTCCTTCCCATTTTGATGAATTATTTCAAACTTATGCTTCGCTTCTATTTCTTGAAAATCTAAGGATAGGCTTGCCTGAAGCTTTACATAAAGTAAATTGTATTATTTGTCATCCAATGCCCTGTATTCAGGAAATTGGTTATGCAGTCTAAGTGACTGCCATTGTGGTTATACAGGGCTGAGTGGTTGCTCAACGTCTTCCACTCATTGAATAGGATGAACTACCTCCATGCTCAGGGTAGGGGTTAAAGTGTTGATAGGATTCATGTTGTTGTGCAAAAAAATGCAAGAAAAGAAGGTGTTGACAAAAACATTCAAGTGTAGAAAATGTTGAAAAAGAAATGGCTAAGTATGCAAACTATGAAAATAGGCCAAAAATGACTAACTCCAAAAATGCTGTGAAAAAGTGACTAACTCTAGCATTACACTCATTACGCTATGAGGTAATGTTATTCTTTGAAGGATTGTTATGCTCTCCAGAGCACTCAGAGCTTCACACGATGGACATAGTTGAGCTTTTCATCCTACGAGGTCCTACGGGGTTCCATAGGAACTGACCACTAGGGCCAATCTACACCAACTGAAATGCAGACAACTCATGTGCTGGCCTATGATCCAGCTACTACCATGGTAGGTCCATAGGGGTGTTATGTGTACTCTAGCTTGCCACTAGTGATGGAGGTGTGGAGAGCACGTGGGACTACCCTTGAACATAGAAGAAATGTTAGGCCCTCCTTTTAGCCCCAAAATTAGGATGTCCAAAAATGTTGGTGGCTGGAACATGAAGAGGTCAATGGGTGTATAGCTTAACCCCAAATATGTGCAAATGCTGTGGTGGAAAAATAGAAATGAGGTGCCCTAAATGGTATGGTTGATTAGACAGAGACTTATGTGGTGTTAGAACGACTATTTGTAAGAAGGGTTTATAGTGCATTACGCGTGGACATTGGGACTAGCTAAGCTAGAATGTAGCAAGGTTTCCTAGCTTGAAAACAACGATGTGAGTGTGCAAATATATATGAAACAACAGAAAAATGTGAGAGTTATGTTTAATATTGAAGAAAAATTCTTAGAAAAGAAATGAAATAGAGCTTGAGAATGAAGAAATGCACCGCCCCAAAAATGGGGAGCATAACTTTTGCTAGACAAGAGGTGAGAATGGTATGTGGCATCAGGTAGACACAGTGGTAGCGTAGCAGTGTAGTCATAGTCTTTAGGACATCTAGAATGCAAAGTTAGTGGATGCAATAGAGGCTAAACCTACTAGGTTGGCTGTTGTTATGTCCTGCGGGTGAAATGGGGGATTACTTTCTGGGAGGTGCTAAGGTGTGAAGCTTGGGTGCTTAGGTGTGAGAGTTTCCAGGATGCTTAGATAGCTAAAATGCCCAATGATCTTTTGATTTACCAACCCCCAGAGTGCTGGATGTTGGGGTATTTATAGGGCTAGGTTTAGCATGAAACACAGATCGGGCACCACATGACATGAGTGTAGATGAGGTTACATTGATATGTTATGCTCTCATGAAAGTAGCAAAGTGTTACACTCTGACGAATAGCAACGGGCAACCATAGACTACTGAACTATGACTACACTACCTAGACTACATGTGCTAGAGTTTAAGAGACTGTAATGTACTAGCAAACAATGTCAAAATAGTACAACTTGGAGGCTACACTCTGGGACTACATCTTTCACCTCTTTCAAGTAGGGTCAAGCATAGGGACAATTTTGGGGATTAATGAGGGTGCAAAAGAAATGCAAAATGCTAATTTGGTTTCCAAAGGGATGTTGAAGCTAAGATGAAGGCCAATGTTGAGTTTCAAAGGATGTCAAATGCTTTTCTATAATGTGAAGCTGGCTATGCTCTAGAGCGTAACATAACACTTAGTGAAAATCTGCAAAATTTTGATGTTTCACACTAGTTACGCTGGCTACACTAGGGAGCGTAGTAGGGACATTGAGCCAAATTTTTATGAAATATGCAATTTTCCTGCATGGCATGTTGGCTATGCTCTAGGGTGTAGCAAGGGAGTTAGTCTCAGAAGTTAGGAAATGTATTAAATGTATCTTCTATGTTGAGCTAGCTTGATAGGTTCTTGTCCAACACTTAGAAAAAACTAGGCACTGGAGCCTATGTCACACTGGCTACGTTATGGAGCATAGCAGAGTGTAGCAACATGAAAGATAGAAAATTTGCTAAATTGTTTTTGCCATCCTGAGTAATTTTGACAACCTTTAGCCTAGTACTTGGGTGAGCTGGCTACTAGAACATGTGTCAAGTTGGGTACCCTGGGGATCATAGTAAGCGTGACAACCTAGGAGATAGAAAATTTTTCAACCTGTTTCTTCTATCCCAAGTGACCATTGATCACTTCTAGCTTGACACATGGGAAAATTGGCCATGGAAGTGTGTGCTCCTCTGGCTATGTTGGGCAGCATAGTAGGTAGATTGAGAGTGTAGTAGGACACTTATAAAAATTTTCATGTGACTACTGCTGACACTTAGAAAAATCTTGCAACATAGGCTTCAAGGTATGCTATGCTAGAGAGCATAACAGTAGACTTAGAAAAAATTTGTCAAGTTTTAACACTTAGAAAAATTTTTCGTTGAATTGCAAAAGCCTAAAATTGGTGGCGTTTCACTATTTAGCGGAATATCATAGATTGATGCCACCAAGGACTGATCCCAACTCATATGTGCATCCACCAATAGCTAGACCTTCTACTAAACACTTAAATCCTATGCCATCAATGGCACCTCCTATCATGCAGGGGGACTTGCCATCACAACCCTAACCAAAAAGTGCTACAAGGACAATCAATATGCATGAGGTGAATGTTACTTATGAGTCACAACCTAGGAAACAAACATTTTCCAGAACAAGTCTAGGAAAAGACTTAGCAGATGTGGAACATGTCTAATTGTACCCCATCCATATCAAGTCCTTCACAATGTAGTAAGCTTCTGACTTCATTAGGTTTAAACGTCATAACTATCATGCTCACACAAATAGTAACCCATTGGATCATGGCAAAGACTCTCTCATAGAAAAGAACTAATCTAGGAACTTCCTTGATTTATCTCCAAATAGCAAGACAAAAACTGTGCAACGATCTAGTAGATTTTGGGTTTGGAGTAAATCTGATATCTCAAGACATGTACTAGGCTTGGAACCTCCAACCACTAAAGAAAAGTAACATCTGTTTAGAGCTTGTAGACCAATCAGTCATAGTTTCACTTGGACAAGTGGATGATGTGATTACTACCATCAATGACTAGCCCTATCCTACCAATTTTCTAGTTATTCACATGGGGAAAACAAGGGAGAATTCCAAATTATCATGGGAAGAGCTTGGCTTAGCACCATGGGTGCTAAGCTTGGAATTTGTGATTCATCCTTGGAAATTTCCAAGGAAGATGAAGCCAAAATCATACACAAATGAAGGGTTCCATGTATCACATATAGCGATCAAGGGTGAAATTGCATGCAAAAAATTTAAGTTATTAAATGAAAAGAGACTAAGGCATGCAATCAATGCATAGAAACAAGATGTATGAAAAATTGTCTGTATGTAGCAGCCACCCAACAAGAGGGCACCCAGTGGCTAATTATCAATGAAGAAACTTACTTTGATAAGCACATGGAACTAGAAGAACAGATCATCAGTACCCATGTTGCAGTCAACATCGAATCTACACTGGTCCTGCAGTCAAACCAAAATGTCAACCTTAACAAAGGCTTAATATTAAACTCAAGGAGGTATTGAAGAAAGAATTTAAAAAATTACTAAAGATAGAATTTATTTATCCAATTATGGATAGTGAATGGGTAATTCCTTTGGTGATAGTTCCAAAGAAGAGAGGCAAATGGTGTGTTTGTATCAACTCTTGGCTGTTAAATTTAGCCATGTTTAAGGATCATTTTCCATTGTCATTTTTTGATCAAGTTCTACACATAATTTTAAGATATGAGTATTACAATTTCCTAGATGGGTACAATGGATACAATCAAATCTACATTGCACCTAAAGACCAAGAGAATACCACGTTCACTAGCCCATGGGGAACATTTGCTTATAAATAGATGCCTTTTAGTCTTTGCAATGCACCAAAAACCTTCTAGACACTAGTCTTAAGTATCTTCCAAAAGCAAATAGATAATGGTGTTAAAGTTTTTATCGATGATTTCTCCACATATGGGCTAGATTTCAAACAAGCACTAGACCAGCTAGAGTAGGTACTTAAACAATTTGTTGAAATCAATCTAAAGCTCAACTAGAAAAAGAGTCATCTTATGGTCTAGGAAGGCATAGTGTTGGGACACGAAATTTCCAAGAAGGGTATAGAGGTAGACCCTGAAAAAATTAGAGTCATCCAAAACATCACTCAATGGCTGTAGATAGTAAAAGATGTAAGATCCTTTTTGGGCCATAGGGAATACTATAGAAGATTTATTAAAAACATTTCGAAAATAGCTAAACTGCTTGTAGAACTCACAAATAAGGATGCGATCTTTGAGTGGACTGAGTCATGTGAAAAGGCATTTGAAGCCTTGAAGTAGAAGTTAGTTAAGATACTAATCCTCTAGGCTTTGGATTGGTCAAAGCCTTTTTATGTCATGATTGATGCTTCCAATTATGCACTTGGTGCATTATTGGCATAACTTGATGATAAAAAAAGACTATATTACATACACTATGCCAGCAGGAGCATCACTAGAGCACAACTAAATTACACCACCACTAAAAAGGAACTTATGGCTATGGTGTATGTGCTTAAAAAATTTAGACATTATGTGCTCGGTTACCAAATATATTTCCACACCGATCATAGTGCCATTCGATTTTTAATGAACAATCCAATGGTTAATCCTATAGTGATATGATGGTTTGTGATTCTTCAAGAGTTTGACATAAGAATGACTAATAAAAAAGGGACAAAAAATGTGTAGTAGATCATTAATCAAGGTTGAAATGGGATGCAGATAACTGAGTAGAACCTTTATTGGATCAATTTCTCGACGAGGACTTCTTTACTAAAATAGTAAAGGTTGTAGATTCAATAGGAAAGCCATGGACCATAGAGTACCTGACTTATCTCACAACACAAGAGCTTCCTATTGAATGGAGTAGAAAACAATGAGAAAAATTCCTTCATAAAGTAAAACGGTACATGGAAATCAATAGCAACCTGTAGAAGATTTATGCAAATGGGCTTGTTAGATGGTGTGTGCTAGATCCTGACTAGTAGAGAGCCTTATAAGATGTCCATGAAGTCCCATGTGGTGGTCACTATGCAGGGCACAAAATGACACTTAAACAACTAATGGCAAGCTACTTTTGGCCTACTCTTTTTAGAGATGCCCACATGTTCACACAATCTTGTGAATGTTGCTAAAGATATGGAGTCATGGCTAGATATGAAGGGGCACCACATTAGATACAACCACTAGAGCCTTTTGATATTTGGGGAATTGATTTCATGGGGCTTGTTCAACCAATGTATAATAGAAAAGCATATACTATTGTGACTATGGATTACTAAAGAAAGTGGGTAGAGGCAGTAGTAGTGAAAGATTGTACAACAAAAATAGCTGCCAAGGTTTTTCAACAACATGTGGTAAACTGTTCAGAGTACCTAGAATAATAATATCAAATAATGGAATCCACTTCACCAATGCTACCTTTGAGAAACTCATGTGATGAGTCACAGTTAGCTATGTTGACTAGGCCTCATTGACTAGATCTCGTCAACATAGGATTTGTTCTTGCTTATAAATACGCACTTACCAGCTACATTTATGGTATTTGTCAATCATAGTGTAACAAAGCTCTTGCAGTTTTTTCATTTGAGAGTTAGAATATTTTTTTGAGTGCCTGCAACAAAAGTCATTATGTGTATAGATCTTTATGTGAGCACTGTTGTGCTTGAGCATGATAGTGTGTGTGGCAATAAAGATAAAATTCTTGATAAACCTTGCAACATTCTAAATAGTTTAAATGTTTCATTCATGCATTTAATATTTTTAGCTATTTATTCAATAATTTCTAGTAATTAAGCGAGATAAGTTAAATAGCAAGTAAGTGAACACATAAGTACAATCTCTTCAAGCATGCGTATGATGTTTGGTAATCCTAGTAGTGCTTAATTCTTGGTAACCCAGCAACGTTATACATGTTCAAGATGTGTATGGAGAGTTGGACTAGATACTTATGTTAGGACTAGTTGAATAGTAGTTAGCTCATTAGATTAAAAGTAGGTATTAAATTACTTTATTCTTCATCTTGTTTATTTCAATCAACAAAACCATAAAATATAAAATGACAAAAATTACATGCCTCAGTCACACTTAAACCATACCCTAGAGCTTCAAGAGTGTAGTTGGGAAAAAACAAACATCCTCAATGTAAAAGTTTACTTCCTAGAGAACTAGTGCATTGGAAACTATAGAGTCCATAGAATTCAACCGGATCATGTGTGAACACTTTGTGATTCGTATGGTTGGATGTAGGGGTACCTCGTCACTCATCATTAGTGTTGTTGTGGGAAACTTTATTTGTTGAAACATGTGCTACCTAGGATTAGTGAATATCATTAATATCATTGGACAAATTCCAAGGTTGACATCCTTCTCAATTATACAATTAAAAAATCACATTGATTATTTTGTTTGTTGAAAAATGTCTTCTTCTTCTTGTAGGCATGAAGATGTCAAATTGCTTGTCCTACAATAGTGCAAAGTGGTATATACTCATCCAAATGAGTATGTGCCTAACTTCACCTTCATCCTACACCAGGATGAGTAACTATGATGGTGTGACATGGAGGACAATATTGTAATGCCTCTCGATCGATCTGTGCTCGTGATGTTGCTTCAAACTCTTACGAAGTTAGGAATCCATGATCTTCAAGAGGAATATGTTGTGAATGGATATGAAACTAGGGACTACCATCCCACTAACACACAACACAGGAGAGATCGACATTAAGAGAAGCACCATGAGTTTGTGAAGAGGATACACTTCACCAATCCCTTATTCCTATTAAACCAAACCAATAATGAGGATCCTTCTTCTAGGGGTTCTTAACATGAATATTCTCCACAACCTATTATTGGTGATGATGGTGTGGCCCTAAACTTGTAATTCATTATTAATAAACTAGGTTCAAGAAAAAGTGACAATCAAGGTAGGGACTCGGGCAAACATCATGATGGCAAAGGATCTAAGGATGGTGGTCGTAATGAGCAAAGAGGTGGTGGTAGACACTACAATGGTGGTAGTGGTACACCTTCCTCTTCATCCTTTTCATCTAATTTCAAACATTCCTCTTCATCTTCTAGTTCTAATAAAAGCTACTACAGAAATAATTGTGATGAAGGTGATCAATGAGACAACAATGACCATAGAGCCCACCAAGAATGCAAGGGTAGTAGAAACCATCATTGATGCCATCAACACAATGATGATGATGAACCTCTATTGGAGACTCGAAGCATGATTAACATTGCAAAGGAAATTAAGATCCCAACTAGGCATTTGAAAGATAGTCAGATCAAGCGCTTGGACATGAACAATATCCCAAGATTTGAGGGGGGATATAACTTAGATATGCAAAACATTCTGCAATCCTTTCATGATGCTTGTGCCTTGCAGAACATTGAAAATGATTAAACTCAAGCTCTTCCCTAGGACACTCATTAAGGAAGCAAAAAGTTGGTACTGGTCTCTAGAGCCAGAATCTATCTGTTAATGGAGTACAATGCTTGAGCTATTCAATGACAAATACTAGACGTACTCCAGAGTGTCTAATTTGAGAAGTAAAATCCAAGGATACAAATAGGGAATGCATGAATCCTTGGATGCTTCCATGGATAGATATTACTTTCTCTTACACTAATTCCCTAGCCAGGGTTATTCTTAGAAGGAATAACTGTGCCATATCATAGATGGGCTCAGAGTAGAAACCAGAAGAAGTCTTGGGGTTTATGCTCAAGGGAGACTATTCGAACTACGAGCTCATTAGATAAAAAGGCTTATAGAGCAGGTATTAAAAGAACAAGGTGAGTTTTGAAAAATGGAAAGTGCAAAAGAATATAATAAGGGCCCTTCCATCAGAAAAAGGGAGGTTTGATTTTGTGAAGAGGAGGATACATCACTTGACGAGGTGGCAAACAAAAAAACCTTACCATCTAAGAATTTGTTTCTAATATTTTAGCTAAGGTTGATAAATTATGGGACTCTTTGGGTGAAAAATTCCAAACTACTATGAATATTGCTGAGGCATCCAAAGAGTAGAATAGTGATCATGACTACAAGAGGTGGAAGGAAGCTAAATGTGCCTATTAGAGAGGTAAAGGTAAAGTTGTTGCAGTAGAAGAATTTGTGGAGACAGACTCTAATGATGATAATGATTATGAAATTTGTTAATATGAACATCTAAAAGAATGTTGCCCGATGGTGTCACACTTACAAGAGTCTAGGGTGTACATGCTAAATCCTTGACTAGCACGTAAGCAAGCACCCAAATGATTACCTTATCCTCAAGGCAATTTAAGGTAGTTCCACTAGCAATAATAAGCTTATTATCCAAGTAGAGTTCCATCACAATAATATGAGCAATACCAACAGTGGCAACAACCACAATTGTGGGGAATGCCACTACCAATATAGTAGTACCCTTACAAGCAATTAGATCCATACGAGTACTATGTTTAGCAATCCATTTCTCCATGAAGCTCTACAAACCATGCCTCATTCTAGCATCACTATTACCATCCAGAGTATTATTGAACTCATTCACCATCTACTTGAGGGGAGCACCCATATCCATACCATCCTTCGCATCTATCTACACACATCCCTTTTCCCTCTACCTAGTTACCTCTTACTCCATCCATGTAGGGTGAAATTCCCCCATAGCCACTATAATGAAATGCTATAAGGGCTATGAATTTACAACCAAATTTTCAACTAAGTGGTTTGGACAATTGATCTAGGAAACGATCATTTTTTGGACCTAAAAATCCTTCCAAACCCTCACAACCTAATATAGCTGCTCACCCTACATCTCTAGCATCCTCATCTTCTGCATCAAATACATTCAAAACCCCTTCAAGCCAAACACCATCTTAGATCTAGACTGTAATGTTAAATCATGCTCTTTTTAATTGGATCATGGTTGGTAACCTTCCCATGAAAATATTTGACTTAGGAAGTCCTCTTATTTACTTGCAGATCACTGGACATGAGCCATGGTTCCAGTGTGAATCTCATCTCCCATGACATGTACAAAACCTAGAGCCTACCACCTCTCAAGAAGAGTAACATTTGTTTGGAGTTGGCTGACCAATCAATCATTGTCCCTTTGGGACTAATGGAGGACATTATGATCACACTTTATTGATGATTCTATTCGGTCAATTTTCTAATGATCAAGGTCAAGAACTAAAAAGTTGGCCTTTCCATAATTATGGGAAGGGCTTGGTTAAGCATGCTTAATGCATGAATGGGTGTAAGGGACCTCTCCTTACAAATCTCCAAGGAGAATGAATTTGGACAACTAGAGAAGAAGCATGTTCCATGCATTGCATATAGTGATAATGGGTGCAATTGCGTGTAGAAAATCTAGTCCATTAAAAGTACATTCAACCAAGAATGTAATTAGTATGCACAAGAAATAGATATCCAAAGGTCGCTGTAAGTGGTAGCCACAAAATAGGAGGACACCTAGTGGCTAACAACTAACTCAGATAGTAGTACATTATGCATGGAACCAATTGAGAGCTTGACATGTCCTTATGTTGAAGGCATGGATAAACTTGAGCAAGGTCATCATTGGCTCTATGATGATGAAGATGATGATACCTATTGGGAAGAGTTGGAAATCCTTGATAATTTCAAGCAAGAGCCCCTAGAGTTAAAAATTCTACTAGTCAACATGGAGTATGAATTTCTAAATAATGGAAAGCTAGTTATAATCAATGAAAAAATTGCTACTGAATAAAAAGACAAGTGGTTGCAGGTGGTCAAAAAATGGCCAACAGTCTTTGCTTGGTCATATCTTGAGATGACTAGAATTGATCCATGGATCTGCTAGCATCATATTTACATTGACTTGACCATGAAGCCAAGAAGGTAGCCGTAGAGGTGGTTGAACCCCAAATTTAAGTAGATCATCAAGGAGGAAATAGAACAACTCCTCAAGGGAGGGTTCATCTATTCCATTGTGAATAGTGAGTGGGTTAGTCCACTCATAATTGTGCCAAAGAAAGATGGTAAGTGGTAGGTCTACATCAAATTTAGGTTGTTGAATATGGCAACATTTAAAGATCATTTCCATTACCATTTATGGATCAAGTGTTGGATATTGTCTCTGAGCATTGCAATTATAGCTTCTTGGATGGTTATAATGGCTATAACCAAATCCAAATTGCACCAAAAAATCAGGCCAAGACTATATTTACAAGTCCTTGGGGGACTTTTGCATATTGTAAAGTGCCATTTGGTTTGTGTAATGCCCCTACAACATTTCAATGCTTGGTNAATCAGGCCAAGATTATATTCACAAGTCCCTGGGGGACTTTTGCATATTGTAAAGTGCCATTTGGTTTGTGTAATTCCCGTGTAACATTTCAATGCTTGGTCTTTAGTACTTTTCAACAGTAAATTGGTAGTAGGGTAGAAGTGTTTATGGATGATTTCTCTACCTATGGGACTACATTTGAGCAAGCCATGGACCACCCTGAGTAAGTACTAAAATGATGTGTTGAAACAAACCTCAAGATTAATTGGTAGAAAAGCCATCTAATGGTCCAAGAGGGCATAGTACTGGGGCACCGAATTTCACAAGTAGGGATTGAGGTGGACCCAGAAAAGATAAGGAACATCCAAGGAATCATACATCAACTAGAGATAGTTAAAGATGTCTGATCATTCCTTGGACACATTGGCTACTACTGGCGATTCATAGAGAATTTCTCTAAGATCATAAAGCCATTGGTTAAGCTTACAAATAAAGAAGCTTCATTAATCTAGACTAATGAGTGCAAACATGCAGTCCAATAGTTGAAGGAAAAACTCATAGAAACTCTAATTCTATGGGCATTAGACTGGTCTAGATTGTTCCACATAATGACAGATGCATATAATTATGCCTTGGGAGTCATGCTTACATAATTGGATGATAAGAAACATCCATATTACAACCACTACATGAGCCAAATCATTGTGGGTGCACAATTGAATTACACCACAATTGAGAAAGAACTAATGACAATGGTGTATGCTCTTGAAAAGTTTAAGCACTATGTGCTTGGTTATAAAGTATTTGTGCACATAGATGATAGTGCCATTCACTTCCTAATGAACAAGCCAATGGTAAGCCCTTGTATCATACGATGGCTTGTGATCTTGCAGGAATTCAATCTCACAATGGTAGATTGGAAAGGGATTGAGAATGTGGTCACTAACCATATCTCTTGGTTAAGATGGGATAACAAAGAGGAGGAGAGTTCACTCTTTGATCAATTTCTAGATGACTCCTCTTTACAGGAGTAATAAATGACCAAGTGCCCATAGAAATAAAATGGTATGATGACATTCTCACTTACCTTCTCACTTAGGAGATGTCACAAGATCTGGACTTTAGGAAGAAACAATAGTTTCTTCACTGGGAAAAGTACTTCATGGAAATCAATGGATACCTTTACAAGGTGTGCACCAATGACTTGGTTTTTTGGTGTGTCCTTGATGCGGGTCAACTATAGATTCTCCAGGATGCTCACAAAGGTCCTTGTGGAGGCCACTATGTAGGGAGATGTATGGCCATAAAAATCCTAATGGTAGGATACTGTTGGCCTACAATCTTCAGGGATGTCCACTAGTTTGTCTAATCTTGTCAATGTTGTCAAAGAGATGGTGGGATGATTGCTTGAATGGAGAGTCCTCAATAGTGGATTTAATTCCTGAAGCCCTTTTACATATGAAGCATAGACTTCATGGGTCCCATCACAGCCATGTTCAATGAAAAGGAGTATATCATCGTAGTAGTTGACTAATGCATCAAATAGGTAGAACCAGTAGCCGTCATTGATTTTACATCATCCACTTTCGCTAGATTTGTACAAAAAAATGTTGTAAATAGGTTTGGGGTGCCACATGCACTCATTTTTGACAATGGAACTTACTTTATAGGTGCTATCTTTTAATAACTTATGCAGTGCTTGGGGGCTGAACATAAATTAACAACACCCTATCATTCCCAAGCTAATGATCAAGCAGGGGTAACTAATAGTGAGATCACAAAGATCCTAATAAGGACCATAAGCAAATATAGGAGAGATTGGAGTACAAATTTGAACGAAGCCCTTTGTGCCTATTGCTCAACATGGAAACTCCCTATTGGCTACTCCCCCTACGAGCTAGTGTATGAAAAACTTCCAATGCTATCGATTCACAGATTCTTACACTCTTAACAACCTATGATCTAGACCTTGACTTGAGTCTAGCACAAAGAAAAAGATTGATCAACTTAAATGTGCTAGATGAAAATTGATTAGTGGCCCTATCTTTCAATGAAAGACATAAGACATTTAACAAGAAATGTCATGACCTTAGAATACAGAAAGTAAAACTTCAATTGAGAGATAAGGTTCTCTATTGGGATCCCACACATGTACAGTAGAAAGCAAAGTTCCAAAAATTATGGGAGGGACCTTATATAATTGATCAATCCTTTCTCTCTAGGGCCATGTTAATCTACAAACCTAAGAGCCCACACAGAAAGAAGTTGGACATCCAACAAGTAAAACCTTTTCATGAACCCAAGCAAGCTAGTTCAATTTTTTAGATCTCCTCCTTCCAACTCAATCATGGGGGAGATGGCCACCCGTGCTAACCACACACATGGCTTCTCAATTTTTCACTTTTTGTTTTACACATTTTTGTTTTATGCTTTGTTGATTTTTACCTTTTTCTTTGGTTTTTTCTTGTTCTATTGGTTTTCTCAATTTTTTGTTTTACAACATTGTTAGTATGTTTTACCTTTCTTGAATATTTTATACTTTCTTTTATATTCTATATTTTAATTTATTTTTTTGCATGTGAATTTTCATTATTTTTGTTAAGAAAAGTGCTTTATTACTGTAGGACATGGTGCCATTGTTGTTATTTACTAATGATGATTTGTGCTTAATGTTGTGATTGTCAATGTCTAGTTTCTATTTTTGAATGTTTATGTCTAATAACTATGACATGGTTTATTTTTCATGGAATAGGCAGTGAGTCCACATCATCCACCCATCCACAAACTCTATGATTTTCCTTGTTCTGGAAGTTTGAGGTCCCTTTAATTAAAGAATCTTTTAATAAATTGGTGACCTTGGTAGATTCTGGAATTAGGAAGGATTCAAAGGTTTGAACAAGGTGTAACTTCAAAGGAACTCAATACTCTTTGTACTCTTCTACTTACTCGGGGTGCTTGAGTGTTTTCATAGACTTCTTACTATTCTATGATATCGAAAAGTAGGAAGTTGAATAAATTCTTTGTATGGTGTGGGTCCCATCAAAAAAGAAAAAAAAACAAAAAAAAAAACATCATGATGGGAATTAAAAGCACACCCCTTAGACAAATAAATGGGCTATAAGCATGTGAGATGGTACTAGAAAGACATGTTACCCATGCCTAAATGTCCCCTCTAACTAAGGCTCTCTCTCACTTCCTACTTGCTTCTTCTCTTCTTATGGAATGGTGGTTATTCTGTGGGTGCACTCTTATGTTTCGAGGGGGTGGATTAGTCTTGAAGTAGCGATGTGAAGTCATTAAAAGAGGTTAGTTTTTTTCTAGAGTAAGGATGAATCTTCTCATGTCATTTTAAACACAAATTCCACAAGGGACTTCTTATGATCTCAATTCAAGATTCCATCCCACCTTCTCAGCCATCCATCTATGTTGCCATAACTCACCTCACTGCCAGTTTCTATGTTATGTTTGATGTCTCAGTTTTATATGTTGGAATTCTTGGATAGATTCTTTCTAGTTGGTCCTTAACTTTTCATGACCATTAACCGACTGTGAGGCCCATGTACTCCTTAGTTGAGGTTATGCAAAGGAAAAAAGGGCATGTGCCTATTATGGGGAGGACCCACTTGCATATCTCTTGGTTTTCATAGTTAATTCCCTTACCTTAGACATTACTACAATTGTATCTTTCACATATTCCATTGTTTATCTCACTATGTGCTCCTTAAACTCTCATTAAATTCGTTCTCTAAATAATTTTCTTAATTTTCTAAATTTGCTAAGCTTCAACATCCTCTTCTACTATTCTCATCATGTTCATGGCTTTTTGGGCTTCCATTTGATCCTAGTTTCACTCAAAAAATCCTTTTATTTTGGAAGTTTGACTAAAGTCAACAATGGTCAATAGCCACGTTGACTAGGCCTAGTCGACGCAGCCAACCCCGTCGATTAGGCCCAGTTGACACAAGCCAAAAAATCTATATATACCATTGCATACTTTGCATTTTTTTGTCATTTTCTTCATAATAAGAGGGGAGTTTTGCCATTTTTCAGAGTCCAAAACCTTCCAGAGCCCATAACGTTTCAATCGTTTGTCCAAATCACTCTATTCTTTGATCCTGTAGCTACTGGAGGTAAGCTCTTAGTTGTGGGGGTTGCAAAGCTTAAGGTTAAGGTTTCTAATGCAAATTTTTTGAAAATTTTTCTAACTTCCCCAAAGGGTTAATGAAGACAATGATATGAAACCATTAATTTTTGAGAGTTAACCCTTCCAACACTCTTCGGAATGACTTATTAACATTAAAATAAAAATAAAATAATGCTTAAAATTGATTAAATCAGCCATAGTCACAACTTATTCAAGTCTAATTGTCCAAAGGAGATAAGGTATCCCAATTTTTTTATGTTACACAACAATTGCTAACTCGTGGTCATGTTGTGATTATAGATGGTGCCAAGATTGAAATGACCGTAGGAGGGAGGACCCTTTCAATGAAGGAAGAAATGGGCTAGAACTGGAAGGGGCCAATAAGAACATGCCCAGGCCCCAACAGAAGAAACCCATGCAATGGGACCTCTTCGAGAGGAGCTCAAAGTGGAATTTGTTGGACAAATTTCTGAAGAAGAAGTTGTAACAGAACAATCATAGCATAGGGAGACACTGAGATCCATACTGAGGCTTGAAGTCACACTAACACAAGCCTACCTTGACACCATCAATCCCCATGACATCCAACGCTCAGTTCTCTAAGAACTAAACTTTGGACCATTTTTAGAGCATGCTCTAGTAGAGGTGAAAACACAATTGCAAACCTCTCCCATGTGGCCAATTATCACTTATAGTGGGAAGTGGTACATGGGAGAGACATACCTCTTCTAAAATAATAGAAGGACAAGCTCCATAGTGAAGATCAAGGACACTCAGATGTCCTACTCAGCTGAAGTTATTACACAAGTTCTTAGGTTACTTAATTCTAGGACACAACTGGCAAAGCTATCTATGCAAGCTAATCCTAAGGCTAAAAGGAAGTGGTCCTAGTGATGTTATAGGATCGACCATAAGGAGTTTGATACACTCATATTAGCAAAATGCGTATACTTCAAGATAGCAACCTATCATCTCAATCTAACAATGAGGCCTAGCAAGGAGACTACCTTTTCTACCTAAGCATGCATCACTTTAAGCAGGATATTTCCAACAAATTTTTCCACAATTGATCTATTTAGAGATTGAAAAGTGCTTCAAAGAAAATGAATGTGGAAGGAAAAATGTTCCTTTCCCATGCCTCATTCAGAAACTTTGTAAAAGGGTAGGGATCATCTGCTATGAAAATGACATGATTAGGCATTCTCCTATAACCTTGTGGTCTAAAATGATGAAGGATAAGACACTTTCCATGTCTAAAGAAGGGGAGCAGCAACCACCACCTCCATTGCCTACTCAAGAAACAATGCCAAATGCCTGCAGCCATTGAGTGCTTGCATGAAATCTGAAAACATCTCTTGTGTGAGTAGGAGCAGTGTGCAGGAATGAGTGGTGGAGACCCATCTATATATCACCCTACAATGAGTCACTTTAATGAGGTGGCTTGGACAATTAGCCAGAAGGAAAGAGGTGGACCAATATTCTCTACCCAAAAAATGTAGTTTCCTATGAGATTGAATCCCAGTGCATGAGAGGTGACAGTGTCTCTATCTTAACACCATTTATTCCAAGAAATCTCTATGAATGTTGTCTTCTTTTCAATGCAGTTGGAGGAGGACAAGGGAGAAAATGTATTAGTGATGTAGCACCAAGGGTAGGAGACTGCTACTAAAGTAGTTGCTAACCAAATTTCAGAAGCACTTAACACACCTACAACATTTGTACCAGACGTATTTGTACTTCAAGATGTGTAGATGTCCACAAGCATAATTAGCGGAAGATTGAGTGTAGCGTAGCCTAAAGAGTTGTTGGATTGACTGGTGGGGTCTAGGCAACTGATTTCAGATATCTTTAATTTGCAAGACAACATTACTACAACCTAGTTAGAGCTACTGGAAGCAAAGGGCCAATGCATCATCCTAGAAGGAAAACTTGAAATGGTTCAAGCACAAAACCAATGCTTGGCCATGGAAGTTGCTAAACTGCATGCCCATTTTGTTGACCTTGCACTTATTAGCCTAGCAATAACCAAATATGAAGCTTTTCAACAACTTCAAGAATGATCAAAACACGCTAAGGAGGAAACGATGATGGTCATCTTGAAATAATCTATAGTAGAAGCAAAAACCTACTCGATTAAAATGCACAAAAAGAATAGATGCAAGAATTCATTCATCAATAGCAGGAGTAGCTCACCAAGGTAAACATGAAATTAAGGAAATTAGCCATGGAGAATTGTAATTTGTCAATGGAGAAAGTCCAAGTCTTATGCCAGAAATTTGCCATTGAGATTACCTTTTGGAAAAGTGAGGCTTTCAAATTTGAAAGAGTCAAAAATTACTATAGAGACCAGGTTGGCCTGCAAAAGGAAGTGAATGAGAAGCATATTCAAATTGCTAAGGCAAATGTAAATGAGGCCCTCCAAAAACTCTAATAAGGAAGAAACGTATGGTAGCCCATCATTGATGGAATTAATGCCTATAATAGAGCAAAGATCTACTTGAAGGAGTTGCAAATTAAAGAAATTAAAGAGTATATGGAATTGGACAATCTTTGCTATGCAAACCTGACCACCAAACAACCATGATTAGAACTTGAAAAGTAGGAGTATAGCTCGTACTTGTTGTATGAGGCTAAGTTCAAGCACCATAAGGACACCAAGAAAAAGCTTGAGATGGCAAATGCTGAACTTGAAGTTCTTAGGGCACAATTCGCTGATTAATGATCAATTGCCAAGAACTTGGCCAAGAGTACGAATGATTACCATCAGCTAAAAGATGCAGTTAGAGCATTCAACCTTAACTATAAATAATTTGTTGCTTGCTTCATCAATGCCAAGGAGCTATTTCCTAGCAATTCCTTGTTCATGGGATGTGCCTGTTTCGGCCCACATTGGCAAAGCTGTGTGGATTGTGCATGATCCTAGGAGTAAGGAGGAGAAAATGAAAGCATTGCTAGATGCTTTTTGCCTCCCACCAAAAGTTGCAGCAGTAGCAGGATAGCGATAGCTACCTCAACCGTCACACGTGCCTAAAGCCGACAAAGGTCCTTTAGAGCCTTAGGAACCTCCACCTTCTGGGATTGTTTGATCTTCCCAACTAACTTCACACCATCAAAGGATGTGCTATCCAATTTTGTAGAGTCATGTCATGGTGTTAAATTTTATGTCATGAACACAACAATTTTTATAATGTGTTGATTCATACACTTAGGTACTCAATTTTGTAAAGTCAATTTGTTGAATCTAGAGTTAGTCAATAATCCCATACCTTCCCAATTTTGTAAAGAAACTTGAGGACTCTTTTTCATTCAATTGTGGGGGTATGATGAGTCACGGTTGGCTGCATCGACGAGGCCTCATTGATTAGATCCCATTGACGCGGCCACGTTGACACACCATTTCATGCGTCGATGTGGTCCCCATCAACACAAGGTCTATTCTTGCTTATAAATATGCGCTTACTAGCTACATTTATGACATTAATCAATCATAGTGTAGTGAAGCTCTTGTAGTTTTCCCCTTTGAGAGTTAGAATATTTTCCCGAGTGCCCATAGCAAGAGTCTTAGAATATTTTCTCAAGTGCCTACAGCAAGAGTCATTGAGTGTACAGATCTTTATTCAAGCACAGTTGTATCTAAGCATGATAGTGTGTGCAGTAATAAAGATGAACTTCTTGATAAACCTTGTACAATTTTGGATAGTTTAAATGTTTCATTCATGCATTTAATATTTTCAGCTATTTATGCAATACTTTCTAGTAACTAAACTAACTAAGTAAGTTAGATAAGCTAAATAACAAGTAGGTGAACAATAAGTACGACTACTTCGAGCATGTATATGAAATTTGGTAATCCTAGTAGTGCTTAACGCTTAGTAACCCAATAATGTTATATGTGTTTAGGATGTGTACGACAAGTGGGACCGGATACATATGTTAAGACTACTTGAATAGTAGTTAGCTCATTAGATTAAAAGTAGGTATTAAATTACTTTATTCTCCATCTTTTTTATTTCAAGCATCGAAACTATAAAATATAAAATGACAAAAATTACATGTCTCAGTTACAATTAGACCATACCCTAGAGCTTTAGAAGTGTAGTCGGGAAGACAATGAACATCCTCAATGTAAAAGTTTACTTCTTAGAGAACTAGCGCATTGAAAACTATAAAGTTCACGAAATTTGATTGGGTTGTGTGTGAATGCTTTGTGATTTGTATGGTTGGACATAGGGGTACCTCACTGCTCATCATCATGCAACAACTTGCGATTAACCATAAATTAACAACACCATATAATCCCCAAGAGAATGGTTAAGTTGAAGTCACTAATCATGAAATTACTAGAATACTCGCTAGGACGGTTAGTAGGTTTAGATGAGATTGGAGTATGAAATTAAATGATGCTCTATCAGCCTATAGGACATCCTAGAAATTACCTATAGGTACATCCCATACAAGTTAGTCTATGGTAAGTTGCCAATGCTTCCAATCCAAGTAGAGCTTCACACTTTAGCTACTGCCACTGAACCTTACTTCGATTTGAGTTTAGCCCAAAAGAAATGTTTGATGCATTTGAATCTTTTAGATGAGAATCAGCTAGTAGCACTCATGAGTAGTGAAGTCCATAAGCATTACTCCAAATTGAGGCATGATTCATGGATAAGAAATGTAACTATAAAACTAAGTGACAAGGTCCTTTATTAAAATCCTTGTCATGTGCCCCAAAAGGCTAAGTTTCAAACACTTTGGGAGGGACCATACATTGTGCACACCACTTATCCATCTAGTGCCTTACACATTCACCACCCATCTAGCCCACATAACCTTATCTTTGTTAATATCCAACAAGTTAAACCATAATATGAACATTCAAAGGAGTCTACCCAACCAAGCCACTAGTCTTCTACTTGTTCTATCTTCTGTTTACCTAACTTCAACAATAGTTGTGAGGGTGTCAATCTAGAGTCGTAGGTACCTTATTGAACCTTACCGAATCTTTAATTTTACACATTCTTTAATATTTTCTTATGCTTTAATATCTTTCATTTTTAAAAAACATTTCTCATTCTTTTATACTCTTCTTTTCTTAACGATTTTTCAATTCTTTGATATTTTCCATTCTTAGTATTTTTCATTCTTTATACTTTTTCCCAATTTTTACTATATTTTCCATTTATTTTTGTTTTTAAATCCTTTGTAAACAATTTTCATTATTAATAAGACACATTGAATAAAGGCAAGATGTAGTCCAATAAGATGAAGATTTTTCTATGATATCAAGTCATAAGAGATTAATTATTTGCACAGTGAGCCCACATCATCCATCCATCCATTCCATTAATAAGAGGTTCTTACCATGGCCATAATGATATTATTTTTCATCATACAATTAAGAATAAACTTTTTATCATTATGCCTGGATTGAAAAGAAAAGAACCAAGTGGGAATGAAAACGATATGACATCAAGGGGATTTATGGATTCATTTTGGATTATTATTATGAGTTCCATTATGTTACTAAGGTTATATTATATCCTTGTAGATCTAACAAAAAATGGAAGCAAGAGTTAAATAAGTGCTACCTTAAAAGGTTGAAACAACTAAAAATAAAAAGGGCATAGAATAAATTTCTAGGGGTTCCACTAGAAAAAGACATGTTACCCATGCTTGAAGGTAGGCAGCTTCTCAGAAATGTCAAAATAAAATAAAGTGTTATGAATAAAACTCCTCCCTTGGATAATAGCCAAGTGACAATACCCTTTGTAACATTGATAGTCATACGTTTGTAACTCCAAGTGATGAAACAATGTGATGTCACTGTAATGTGGTCTGGACTTGGTTTGAATCTTGAACATAAAGGCTAATGATTACCTTAACCACTAATAAAAACACAAGAATTCATTATGCCCATAGTAAGACACCTCAATCCCAATTTCTACAATCCCTTCTAAGTCCATCTCATCTCACTGTTTGACTAGTCATAACTTATGATTTCATATAACATAGTGTTATTTTGTAATTTGGTGGTACTAACATGTGTGTTTTGCTAAACAGGTATGCATTACATTCAACTCCTTAAGTTCCTACGGACACTTGTAGGCATGGTTATACAAGGGCATTAAGGGCTAGAGCCTACTTTGGGGAGGATCCACTTGTATAACTATTGTATCTTATACCTACCAAGCGATTCCACATCATCTTGAGCCTTTCAATTTCAATAAATGATAATAAATGCTTCCCATATCATTCAGTATCCATTCTAATGACACAACACCATTGTCTATCTCATTCATTCCATCAACACCTCATATATTTTTGTAGCTTGAGATTCCTTAATCATAGACTTTCAATGCTTATTTTTCACAACTAAAGCATAATCTCCATTTCAGGAGCCTTTCAACATGATGCATATCTTCTAGGCATTTGATGGAACTTGATTTTTCCCTTAAAAACCTTCAAAAACTTTGATTTTTTCTAAGGCAATATCATAGATATGATATTTTAGGCACATATGATATCAAATATATGATGGTGTATTTATGATATCACACTTATAAATACTATATATAGTGTAGGGGGGTTAGAAAAAATTTTCATTTCTAATTTTCATAAGAGGAGAGTTTTTGCTGATTTTTCTTTGCAACTAAGTGCTCTAACACCCCATATTCTAGTGCCAATAACTTGCACATTATTGCTCCAATTTTCATGATTTTTGAATCTACATGATCTTGGAGTGCTTGCCTTAGTTGTGGGGGGTGCTAGTGAAGAAAATTTGTGTAGATTTTTTTGAAATTGCTAATGACTGAAAGGTATTAGAAGGAGAAGTTTAAGGGGACATATCAAGAATTTTTAAAGTAAATCACTCATGTTAAGGCCAAAACAACTTTAAGAAGACTCCTAATTGATCATACCAGTCATTGTACGCCATAGAAAAGTACTAATGAGGTTGTTCTTGAAAAGTTTTCTAACTTTGCAATCATAATGAACTAAGAACTTGATATAACTAAGGGTATGAGTAAGGTACCAAATTGTTGCTCATTTATGAGAATACTCTAGTAATCCCAAACCCTTGATTGATTGCAGATGGCCCCAAAAAGATGAGAACAAGGATAACTTCCATGACTGGCAAGCAAATGACCATAAGGTAGTGGAAGAGGACAAGTGGGCAAGAAAAACCCACAAGAAGAACAAGGAGAGTAGGAGGCATAATCCTTTAATATTCATAAACAAACTCCTACCATGGAGCAATTTTCTCAAGTAGAAGCAAACACTCCACAAGTGCTTGCCTAGGGACAACAACTCACATTATCACCTAAATGCCTTCAGGCTATTCAAGAAAAATCCATCATGTTGATAGTAATTATGGAACTTATCTTTGGTCCATTTTTGGAATTTTCTCTAGAAGGTGTTAAGGCCCAACTTTAGTCATCTCCTTTGTTGCCTACTTTGACAATAAATGGGGAGTGATATTTAGGAGAAATGCTCTAGTTTTGGTAGAACTGAGAAGTAGATGCTACAATAAAAATTGAAGGGATCTTGGTGTCTTACTTAGTTAAGGCAATTGCAGAGGTACTAAATGTGCCTAATGAAGGGGCAAAGGTGGCACAGATATCAACAAGGTTTGACATAAACACTAGGAAGCTGTGGTTGTAGTGGGCATATGGGAAGGATGAACTAACTGTAGAAGAAAAGATCTATTTTAAAATTAGCACTTATCTCCTATTTCCCACTAAGAGATTGAATCGAATATCTACATATGTGGCTAGAGGTAGTGCAATATTAATGGAAAAGTTTAATGCGAACATCACTCACCTCTACTTCATAGAACTCCAAAGGTAGTTTGAGAAGAAAAAGGTAGGGAAGTTATTACTTCCATTCCCTTGCCTTATTTAGAAGTTATGCAAATGAGCTGGAATCCTAGGGCATACAAATGATGCATTAAGAATGACACATAATTCTTCCTATGCTGAAATGCTCAAGCTAGTGCCTCCCAAAAATGACCAAATAGAAGAATAACTAGGCAATGAGAAGACTACCCAAACCAAAGAGCAATAACAATAGCAACAACAACAAGTTCCACCATCGCTGCCACAAGATTATAGGCCTTCAATGAGTAATCTGTAGAAAATTGTAGAAACCATTCATTGGGGAAGAAAGAAAGAGGCTAATTTATTCAAAGTAATTGATGATGTAGTTAGGCCAACCATCTCAACAAATCCTGCTAGTGGAAAAATATCATTACAATCAAGAGGAAAGGCCTAGTGGTCACAATAGATTTCTAAGAACACTGCATCATTCCAAGTGGTGCTTGAATCTAGAGAAGGAGCCATAGTTGTGGTTATGTAGCACCATGATGTAGCAAGAACTGTAGAAGTGATCATAGATCACATTAAAGAATCCTTCAATATACCACTTATGTCGCCAGCTAATTTTTCTAGAACCAAAGATGCTCAAATGTTAGCTGGTACTTCTATGACTCATGCAGATCATGAAGATGTGTTAGATACATTGTTGCAGATATGACATGTTATGAAAAATCTCTTCGACATTCCTAGTAATGTCATTGCAACATAGTTCGAATTGATTGCCACCAAAGGAAAACTGATCATGGTCGAAACTAGGGAAGAACATGCTAAGAATGAGCTTCGTCAATTACAAGAAGAATTCGTAGCCCTGACAGTAGAAAGAAGAGATCCAACTCAGTTCATTACACTAGAACAGCTAGCACAATTTAGAATTGAGCAAATCAGTTACCTGCTTAGGAACAATAAAGGTCGTATGGAATGCTAGAGTGGCCAAAGCCCAAACATATGCCCATGCTAAAGCACTTGTTTCCTTACAAGAGGAAAATAAAAAACTCACTACAGATAACATGAAATTGACCACTATTGAAAAATAGAAAAATATTTTGGAAGAGAGCATCCACCAGCGAAGGGAATAGTTGGTGAGGATCAACCAAGATATGAGTCTCCTTATAATAGAAAACAAAATCCTCTCCATGAAGGAGGTACACACCATTTGTTAAAAGTCAGCCATCAAAATTAGCATGTGGCAGAATGAGGCAAAGGAGCATGAAAAACTCAAGGAACACTTCCAGGATCAAGTGAGGATGTATAAACAAATAAATGAGAAAGAGATCTAGATGGCGAAGGCCAGAATTAATTCCATGTTAGCATAAAATCAAGAATGACAACCCATCTTGGACAGCATGGTCCACACCTATAAAATGGAAGTGAAAAATAAAGAACTATAGATAGAGAACTTAAAAGAATACATGTGGTTAGCAAACCTCCATTATGCTAACAGCAAGTAGGTCCACAAGTGAGCTTGAACAACAAGTATCATCCATGTATGCCTTGTATGAGAAGGAGTTTGTATATTGCAAAGATGGTTTATAAAAACTTCAAGTAGCAAACTCAGAGCTAAAAGTAGTAGAGGGCAACTACCAAGGGAAAAAAGATGTAGCAGTGAACCTAGCCAAAAGATTAATAGATTACCATGAACTATGAGAGAAGGCCAAAGCTTTTGAAGAAGAAAGATAATAGTTTGCAGTGTTGTATGTTAAAGCTAATCAGATGTTTCCACAACTACTATGTTCATGGGATGTGCCAACTCTATCAAACATGAGTTCATTAGCATGGATGGTTCACAATCCAAGAATGGAAGAGGAGAAACTGTAGGCACTCTTGAACTGCTACAACTTTGAAAAGCCTAATGACAAGGAAAAGTAATTGATGAAAGAGCCACCACCACTAGGAACAACATAAGGCAACATCAAGCTTCACCAAATTTTATTTTTTGTTAAAGTTTGTTATGTCATACTTGTGTCATTTTTGTAACACACCACTACAACACTCAAGAGTCATGTATAGAGTAGTTAGTTTCATGTAAATCTACCTTCCAATTTTGTTAGGGACCCTATCCTCATTTTTGGTAACTAGAGGACAAGTTTTCAGTTAGTGGTAGGGGTATGATAAAGTCAAAATTTTCACCATAATGATATTGTAGTTATGATATCGTATCTACAATTTCATAGATTCAATATCATATCTCATGACATGTTATTGTATAAATGATATTGCAAGGTGCGTGCCAGTATATAAAAGCAACACTTAGGTGCATAGATCCATAATAGATTTGATAACATAGTAGCAGAACTCTTTCAGTTTTTTTTTTGTGATTTTAGCTTTCTGTATTTAGTAGTGTGTGCTCATAGTGTCATGTTAAGTGATTGAAAAAAGTTTTTATTTGAGTGTGATGTACTTGGACACATTGCATGACCAGAAATAAAGATCAAGATTACTTTCCATCATTGCAGCAACACTTAGTTCTATTTCTACTTTCATTTAGTTTAATGTTTACTATTTTCATAGTTACTGATTTACTTTCTATGCACTTTACCATTACTGTCATTAAGAGGAATGAGTATGATTGATCTCGAGCACTTAAGTGTAGTTGCTTGGTAACCTAGTAGTACCATCACTTGGTACACCTAGTAGTGTGGTACTTGGTAATCCCAGTAGTAGTTACATAAAGTTCAAGGTGTGAATGGAAGGTAAGGACCAACTGCTCATTGCATAGGCTAGATTATATTTGTTTACTATCACTTAGATTTAGAAACTACTACTTTTACTTCATGTTAGCTATGAGCACTATGGCCCATACAACATCATTTATCATATATCTCATTGTGAGTTAAACCATACACATTGAAATTACTAGCTCACATGGGAAGACAACGATCGCGAACTCTAACCAATTACTTGCATAATCACATTGCCTTATTTATAGAATTCGACTGGGATCATGCATGAACAATCGTATCTTGTATGGTTGGGTGTTGGATACTCCACCAGTCATCAATATCACTTTCTAAAGATAGAATATTGGTAGCACCTTGGGATTTAAACTTAATAGTTGCATTCAAATGATGATTTGTATGTAGAGGATAGAAAAGAACATCCTTAGGGTTTCTAAAGGGAATAAGTGTATTTAAAAGGATTTGTATTTTTCACTAGGAATTTCACCACATATGAAATCAAACTTCCATATGCGAGAAGTAGTCTTATCATTTTTAGCCCTTTGTAATTTTATTTCTAAATGTTAATCCTTTTTGGAATCTTTGATCCAAGAAAATTTGTATCTATATTCCATATTTTGTGAATTTTTTAAATGTATATATTTAGGATAGATTTAGATCACAAATGCCTTTTCAATGTAATAGAAAGATTTAACTACATCATCACTTGTAAACCAATTTTTCTTCTTCAATTGCTATATAATTTAGGCTTGAAAATATCTAGATAATACTTCTATTCTCATCCATATATCTTTGGGAAACATTGCTATGATGATCATGGAAAACATACCTTAGTTTTTTTCATCCAAACTAAAAATGACAGTGTCTTTACCCTCTTAAATGATCGATTGATCATTTTTCTCTTCTCATGATAATTTTTTTTATCACATATCAATGTCATAAATTTGATTCTTTTATTTCAACTATTAGGTACCCCTTTAGTCCTAGTCTTCTAATCTTTTCTAGTTTTTCTTTAGAAAGTCCTTTCTTAAACATGTTTTTTTACAACTTGAGTTTAGACTTGAAACTTAATTAATCTCCTTTCCTTTGATGTCTCTATCTTCTTCCACCTAGCTATCTTTTCCTATTTCATCCTTTCTACTAACATCCTTGGCACTAGTTTCTTAATCTTCTTTTGCTCTAATTTTATGGCATTCTCCATTGACCTTCTTATGCCAAGTCAATATATGACCTTTTGAGACTTATTTATCATTTTGGAAATTTAGGGATTTTTTCTTACCAAAATTAATGTTCTAAGCACTAGCTTAATCTTGATTGATGGTTTTCCACCTTGGATCATTAAAACGTTTTGATATTCTTCCAAAAAATTCATTTCAAATTTTCATGTCATTAAATAACCATACATTTGTTGTAAGAATGTATTATTTGCATGGTTCCTATTCCTTATCTAGGTTATGTTATTATCATCATCCTAAACTTGTCCCAACAAAATGGAGTTAGCTACATTATATGAGTTCCCTTTTACCATTCACCTGTATGTAGAGATAAATCTTTATTTATTTGCAATTTCTTCAATTCCTTTTCAATCATTTTTCCCATGTCTTTTTTTATCTTCTTTTCGATGGTTTTCCTTTAACAGTGATGTAGCAACTTTTTTTAATAGACTCATTATCTGATCTTCTTTGCACATGTACAAATCATATAAGATACCATTTCTATAACTTAACTAAAATAGAGACAACTCCAAGTCATTATTTACTATCTTTATAGTGTAGTATATATTGTCTTGTAATATTTAATATCTATCCAAGCATTGGCATTTTTGCTACAATGATTTGTTCTTTATGTCTCCTTTGTACTACCCAATATTCAACATCATATAAGATAGTAGATATGATGAGTGTCCTATAAAATTTTCCTTTTAGTTTTATAGAATTCTTTTATCGCATACAACACTACTAGCTTATCTTTATTTTGACTATCCTACCTCAATCCTATTTTTTTATTGGGTTATGCTATCCTCTCTTTAATTTCATGAGGATTTATTATCTTCTTAACCTAATATGGATTTCTTCTTGGGAGGAATGGGTTTTACCCTTACATTCTCACAAATACCTCTCACAATTTGATTCTCACATTGATGAGTTATCATTTTTGTTGGCCGCGATATCGCATACATGATATCGCGTACACAATATCGCAACCTATCTCCTCATCTATAAATAAGAGGCACATAGATCTGATAAGTAGTTTTTAGATTTTCTTTTAAGTGTTTAGTTTTAAATAGTTCTTCTCTCAACCCTTCTCTCCTAGTGCATGCCCGTAGTGTGGTGATTGTAATTGTACGTTATCCTTATTCGAGTGTGACATACTTGGACATGCACATGACCGACAATAAAGATCGAGATTACTTCATCATTGTAGCATCCACTTAGCTTAATTATTTATTTAATTGTTATTTACTGCTTTCTTAGTTAACATCTTCTTGACCTAAACTTCTATTAAACATGGAATGAGTACGACTTGATCACGAGCATTTAAGTGTGACTACTTGGTAACCCAGTAGCATACCTAGGATCTACGCTCGGTAATCCTAGTGGTAGTCATGCACGAGGTCCAAGATGTGTACAGATGATTTAGGAACGGATGCTCATCGCACTCAGGCTAGCTTAGGTTCTCTCTTACTCTCACTCTCTTAGCTTAGTTAATATTACTTCCCATCATACCCAATAGTAGCATTAGTGTAGGAACACATCATACACCTCACTTTGGACTAAACCATACGTGACAAAGTTAATACTAGTCCAGGTGGGAAGACAATGAATTGTGATCTATGAGTAACTGTCTAGATCCCATAACTAGTCCATCTATGGAGTTCGACCGGATCATGTGTGAAACACTCGTATTCGTATGGTTGAGTGTAGGGGTACCTCGCCACTCATCATTGGCGCTGTTGCCGAGGATGGTGCTAGTTATCTAGATTAGTTATATCATATAAGGTCGCTGTATGGGAATTGAAACACGGTGAAATTTTGAGACCTCAATGGTTCAGCAAAATCTCGAGGCCCAGGCAAGGATCTGCAACATGTCACACATCTCAGTAAGTTTTCTTTTTTGGCTAAAGGCTTGTTACACTACATTACACAGCACAGCGTAATAGACTCTAGAAAGACTGAATAGAAACAAGGGATGTACAGCGACAACACTTCATTTTTGTAGGCTCGCTATGTTACGCCTAGTTACGCTATGTTGCGTAATGTACCATAACGCAGCGTAATGCATCATAACGCAGCGTAATGCAAGCAGATAATTGAGATAGTAATATTCAGGCATTGGTGGTTCTTACGCCATAATATGCTCCCCAGGGTATTACAGTGTAATCGTAGGACAGTTGTTACCAAAGCTCCAGCAAGGGTAGATTATGACACACTACGCTCCAGAGCATAAAATAGTGTGATGCCACAAGATTCAAACAAAATCGCACTAGGTCAACAACATTTTGTAGGTTCAGGACATGTGTCATCTAAACCACATTTTTTTCTCCTAACCCTAACCTTATAAATACTCTAGTTGACAATGATAAAAAAGAGAGAGAGAGAAGATTGACAAAATTTTCTCTCGGTTAGCAAAAGTTTTCTCTAGGGGAAATTTTCTTTCATTGGCAATCGTTGACAATTGTTTTAGCAAAGATTGGCAAGAGAACAAGAGAGAATCAGCAATCGAAAGAACATGGAAGATGACCAACAAGAGTTTTTGATCAAGAACTTCTAGTTAACGAACATTCTGCTTCAGGTCTGACTCCCTTGAGCCCAGATTGGCTAGAACAAGGTAGATCGGCCTTTGCTTGTTGCATCTTTGAATAGATTTCCTGTTCTTGGCATGTGCTTCGTCTAAACCGAAGTCTACCTACAATCATTGTATCAAATATATTTTTTTATAAGCTAAATCTGAGATCTTAGGATTGCATATCCTCTAAATTCGATTTATTGCATCCTATCTACATAGATTCTGCAATTGCTTCGAATCGTTTATATCATTCTCGTTGCCTTCGAGATTACCGATATCATATCTCCTCGTCAAAATCATCATCTTGTAATCTGGTTATCACAAAATTTACTGATTAAGTAAGTTCCTATTTGATCGACAAGATTGTTCAGGGCACCTCGGATTCGTTTTCTCTAGCATGGCCCTTGCACGGATTTGGGGTTGGAACTGTGTACACGGAACTTCGTTCGGTATTTCCAGCGACTGACGTTTTCCATCATTACAGTTTTCTGGCACTAGAAGGAGGGCTTGAACCTCTGATCCGCATTTTACAGGTAGTCTTGTAAGCTGTTTGTACCCATTGTCGATCGACGTAAACATAATACCTTCGTGGTTGTTTACGAGATTGTGGGTGCATATCGGTCGCTTCGACGATTCCTTTGGAATCCTACAGGGTAGAAAGCCCATTTTCACCTTACTTTGCTTTTGCCCTTGTGATCCTTTGCCCTTGCAATCTTTAGCCTTGTCGTCATTACTCTCGAATTGCGTAGAGAATGG
This sequence comes from Gnetum montanum, assembly GCA_015680685.1. Taxonomy (NCBI): domain Eukaryota; kingdom Viridiplantae; phylum Streptophyta; class Gnetopsida; order Gnetales; family Gnetaceae; genus Gnetum; species Gnetum montanum. The sequence continues at coordinate 84,236 of MNCI01029463.1, forward strand.
CTACATCAACCACTGTTGTTGACACTGCTAACCTCAAGAATCCTTGGACTTTGTAAGTTACGCCTCCTGTGGTTGAGCTGCCAACCAGTCCAGTGCGACCACACCGATTCCTCAGGCTCCAAAACAAGGAGCCTGAGGGACATGCTCAGCGCAGGGAACATTACAATTTCCTCTATGCTAAACTTATGATAAATCTGCCCATGTATCCACAAGAACTCAAAGAGAAACCAAAATACGAGTTCATATACTGCAATGGGAAGGAATTTATTGCTTCACCTAACACCACTGTACCCTTGACAGACCAACAACAGTGGATTTTAGATCAAATTCTGATGGCCAAAGCATCAACGAAACAACAAGAGGAGTTGTTCCGTGATGAAGTGCTTCATGATGGGCAGGACGATTTAGATTCCCACTCTGAGGGAGGCAATCACACTAATTTGGTTGTGGCCCCTCCCTCCACGACATCCTATGTAAATCCACTATTCATGGTCACCACGTCCTTGACATTATCTAATGCTAACCGAGTCCCGCATTCACCCTAGCCACATTTTTTCTCTCCGCCTACCCTCCCGGGTGGTGCCCCATCACAAATCATTCCTCAGCAGCCGTAGTTAGCTAATCCATCTCATCGTACACCTGTGCCCATGTCACCGTATGTACACATAACACCTACTTTGCAATTACATACAACGCCTACATTCATCCCAAGTCAGATGACAGGACCCGCCACTACAGCATGGTGGATTCCAAACATGTCCCTTGTTGCGCATCCTATGAAAATGTCCCATCTCACTCATCTCCAAAACTAGGTCCCGCAGGTGCTAAACCCCTCTATAGGGTCATTATCTGTGCCCTCGACCATGCAAATAGCATATCCCATGGTGCAATCGACAGTGGTCCCCCCAGCTGCGCCACCTATCGGGTGGTGGATGCTGCAAACGACACTGCCTGTAGGGACAATTCTGATAGCATCGCACATTGGCCAAGCTGCCGCCCCTATTGCACCACCTATCGTGGCTCCTCCTGCCATTCCATAAACAACCTCTTCATCTACAGGTTTGGATCAAGCCTTTCAGCTTATTCAAACCCTTACTGAGGAAGTTAAACACCTCAAGGCTGTTGGTTTGAACACAATATAGGTCATGGATTTGTACCATAACGATCCTATTAGTCTAGTAGTGCCTATTTTGTCGTTACCTCTTGGGATGCCACTCCCCCATTTTACAAGATACAATGGGGAAGACGATCCCAATGCCCATCTAGTCACTTTTAGGTCAGAGTTGTTGTTATTGCAATAATGACCACACACCATCATCCGTGTCTTTGCTATGTCCCTAACGGATAAAGCTTTAGACTAGTATCGAGCACTCCCACGTTCTTCCATCTCAACTTTGGAAGAGCTATTAACTTTGTTTGTGACTCGCTTCAAGTACAACCTGAAACTAGAAGTCATGCTGGATCAGCTCATGGGAGTCAAGCAAGACCTGCTCGAGCCAGTCCAAAAGTTTATACAGTGGTGGAGCGAAAACCTTGAATGAAATCTATGAACCTATCACGGAGGTTCATCTATTGGAAATTTTCAAGGGGGCAGTTAATAACTTTATCAAGTCTAAAATGTATTACCTCGCTCCCTGATTCCTCAGCTAAGCCTTGGCTTAGACTAAGACCATTTAAGACATGGCAGAAGCTAGCAAGGACCCAGCATATGTGGTCTACAAAAATGCGCATAGCAAGGGTAAAGACAAAGGCAAAGCTACAACAACAATAGTAGCAGCGGTTGCCAAGGGGGCCAAGAAGAAAAACAACAACAAGAAAGTATCTGCGGAGCTTGCTAAGCCCACAACCAGCTCAAACAACATCAATTAAGAAACTCCATCCATCCCTAAAGCACCTCCATAGCCGAAGCCTAATTTTGAGCATAAAGACCATTCAAAATACGTGGCTCTACCTATAAAGCCTTCAAAACTTCTGAAGCAATTGTTGGGAACTGGCCATATTCAACATAAGAAGGTATCCGAGGAGGGTCTGAAATGCCACAAACAACATTCTGAGCTGCTCAAGAATCCCTCCTTGGCTCTACCAAATGAACCGCCAATTCCCAAAAACTTTAGGCTGGACCATTTCTGTGACTATCACCAGCTGTGTGGTCACGACACAGATTATTATTGGACGTTGAAAGATGACATTCAATGCATGATCGATTAAGATAAACTGATCTTAGAAAGCAGTAGTCCGATCCATCCTAAGAATCAATCCATGCATGTGTACCAAGACCCACTAGACACAAATAATGTAGGGTACACTATCAATGTAGTGGGTACGGAAGGCGATAGCCAAGCATAGCCAAAACAACCTTTTGTGTTGCGTGTACCTCCTCGCCTGTCTCAGATGACAAGCCCATCGACATTGACGAGCACGGTTTAGCGACAACCCTTCATTTTTCGGGTTCCGTCTACTAACGTCGTCTTGTAGCACACTATCGGTAAAGCCGCGGCCCAGCTCGCGCCCACACCTTAGGCACCCTTTGTCATCAGGATGCCAAAACTATCAATTGCCCCTACTATGTAGGGGCAACCCTCTAAGTCAACGCCCCAATCACAACCTAACAAGAAAAGAGAAGGACGTATGATAGCTAATATAGCCAAGGACTGCCTTACATTGGCGTTTCCCAAGCCTAAGCCCCTTGCATTGGTGCCCTTGGACCCATCCTCAAAAAAAGACGACACTACACAAACCCAACCATATCCTCCCAACCCAAGAAAACGTAGCCCTCAACCAGAAACCGTTCCTCCTCGAGAGATTCGTCTACTGGGAAAAATGGAAGAAGAGAAGGGTGATAAACAACCAGACCATTGATGTGATCTCCTTGATACTTTTACGCAAGTTAAGTAGGCTCTGAAACAAAAAAATACAATGTTGAGCCTTTATGACTTGCTAATGATGTCACAAAAGAATCATGAGGCCATGGTTTGCATGTTAACATCCATATCCATGGACGAGAGCCTGCCAGTGGATGAAGAGGTGATCCACTCCGTCACGCTTCCCCTCGCCACTGAACAACCTAGGCCTTCCCTATTGACTTTTCATCATGAATCTATTAAAGATGACCTAGAAAAGGGTCAAGTGAAAACAGTGCCTATGTTCATCACTATCCGGGTCAGCCAATATCGAATCTGGAGAGTACACGTAGATGATGGGGCAACTGCCAATGTCATTCCATACTCCATAGTGTATAAACTGGGCTTGATCGATCAGATCAGTCCCACGACAATGTCATGTTTAAAGTCATTCAATGGGGCATGAGGGCAAGTCAAAGGCACAATACGCATTAACTTCGTAGCAGGGGACCAATTCCCCACAGACACAGTGTTTATCATTATCGAGGAGATGCCTGGTTTCAACTTAATCTTGGGGAGGTCCTGGTTGGCTCAACTAAGGGCAGTTTCATCACCCATCCATCAAGAGATCCATTTGCCCTACGCAAGAGGGGAAGTGATCATCCATGGTGATAAGATGATCCCTCAGGTTGTTAATAATGTAGAAATGGAACAAGGATCAGAAATCGAAATCCCCGAAGATCAGTCTCCTATCCCAATACTTGAACAGGACAGAACAGTGGTTGATGAAAGCTTTATCTGGGCTGAACTACCTTTTCAGGAGGAAGATGGTGGCATAGAGGAACAGAGTAATAAACCACCTCGTCCTTACGTGTTGCCAAAAATAAAAACAATTAAGAAGTAACTGCAGAGCTAGCGAATAAACACGTTGGTGTGACATATTACATTAGTACATGTTGTTTATTGTTACACAGTTTATGCTCTTTCTTTTTACATTTTCCTTATCACGCTTACAATGATCTGGCCTGAAATGGCCTTAAACTAGTTACAGCCCGCTACGGCCTAAAACTAGCAAATCTAATTTACCCCTTTACACTTATGACGATCTGGCCCAAAGTGGTCTTAAACTAGTTGTAGCCCACTACGACCTAAAACTAGTAATTTTCTTTATCCTTTTATGCTTATGATGGCTCGGCCCGAAATGGCCTTAAACTATTAATGGCTCGCAGTGGCCTAAAACATATAATCCTTCTAACGATATGCTTCATTTCCAAAAAATAAAATCTTTATATCACATAGATTATATCGCTTAAATTGACGAACATTGTTCTTTTACTCCACTCCATTATAATAAAAGGTTGGCCAATGTAACCACCTCACACGTTGCCACTGTTACCACCACCACCTGTGTCATCCAACTCCACCTCTACCTCATGAAAATCATCCTCGTAGGGACCTTCTTTGTGTGGTGCCTCTTCATGGGGGCGATCCTCTCTGCAGACTCTTTCTCACAGGATTTCTCAACGCGGGGACCATCATCTCCATTACGCTCCCCCTCGTGAAGACCCTCTTCGCGGGGACCATCATCTCCATTACACTCCCCCTCGTGAAGACCCTCTTCGTGGGGACCATCATCTCCATTATGCTCATCCTTATGAAGATCCTCCTCATGCCGATCCTACAATTTGACATGACACGCATGTTAGCATTGCCACTGAGACTACGCATAACAAGAATGCGATAGTCCTACAACTTACCTGTGATGGTCCCATGTCAGTTGCGAAAGGAATTTGTTCCAAACCAACCCACAGGCGTTGCATGATCTCTTCCTTGGTAAGCTCAGACCAAACACCATCTCCTAGATCAGTTCTAGCCTTAACCTTCCCCTTCTCCACAGGAGTTCATCGGGGTGGTTTAGGGAAGAAGGAAGGGACAGTGGTCTCCTTGCCAAGGAGAGTTATTTCTCTCTCTGGGGAGGTGCTTACTATCACTTGCTCCTGAAAATTTTCGTATGCTCCAGAAGCACCAATGACATCAAGGAATAGCCGAAGGGACTACGCTTTAACAGTAGAATCCCTGTAATGTTGGTGGTAGGCAGCACATTCTTGCTTATACACATGCTAATGGTTTTTCTGTGTTTGCCCCCATTCTTGGACCATTGCGCTGAAATCCTTCCAGTCTTGGTTCTTCTGGGCTAGGAAATTCATTTGCATCCTTTGCTCAATGAGCTCACGATTGGCTTGGATGTTGTTTTTGATGACTGTCCAATAATGGGCGTAGTCAATTACAGCTGTCCACCAATTCTCATCGTTAGCCTCCCGAGCCAGCAGAAATTCATTTCGAGACTCCAGGTCCTCAACCCTATTGGTTAGGAACGTCCTCTCTTTTTCTGCTTTCTGCAACCTCTTCCCAAGGTCTTCATTGATGTTTTGGGACTCCCATAAAGAGCAGGTCGAGCGTAACGGACATTTATGCATTTCATCGTAAAGGCTGCATGATACTTCGGTCAGCTCTGGTGAGGGTTTAGGGGTGGTGTCTAAGTCAACGGGCTCCTTGGGATCCCATCTAAGGCGAGATCCTATAACATAATAATAATAGTTAGACGCAAAAAAATGATACAATATCGTAATGTCAACAATCCTCGTGTTATAACACTCACGTACCAATCTCAGGATCGATTCACTCTAGAAGGCTGTTCATATCATTCGCAATGCCTTCCATAAAGGAAAATTTATCAGGGGTCTCACCCCAATGCTGAGTTGGTGCCACTGACAAAGGCACGATGCTAGCGTCAGAAGTGCCTATTGCACGAACAAAAATGGGTTAAACATAGTACGGTAGATGTAAAGGACAATTGAGACATTATGATAACGTAAAACTCAACTCAACAAAACCTTCAAAGGTAGTAACGTGAGGTATTCATTCTGAGGAAAAGTCAAACTCACCAGTGACAAACTGCTCCACTTTTTCCAGTTCATCCGAAAGGACTTCGGTGTCCTCCACTTCCATCTCTTCTTTAGGCATAGGAACTTGTGTGCTACCTACGTTGTTAACAGGGGCCTCCTTTTCCAAAATTGGGGCCCCTTCTTCATGCCATATAACTATTGCCCCTGTTTCAAGGGTCAACTCCTCTACATTTTTCCCTTTGTCTGCTGAAAAATAGTTATTCGAAACACTTACAAACACTACGCGATGCCACATCTATATGTAGTGTAATACATGTATAAACTCACTACAAATCTCTCTACTTACCAGTTGGGGGATCGTTCCTATGAAATTTAATTTGCAACCTCTTTTCCTTTGCATCAGTCGGACTAGGAGACTCCATGGTCGGACAATGTTTTTTCTGTTGGATTGATGAACTCACTATTTCTTCTGCCTGGCGTTTCTCCCTTGATACACTACCGGTGTAAGAAGGGAGCACCCCACCCATGTTGTCCTGATCCCATGTACGAGGCGCCGCCAAATTCTTAGTTGTGAGTGAAAGCGAATCCTCGATGCCTTCAGGGGGATCTTGCGATCGGGTGGTGCCGAAAACTTGAGAAATCCATGGTTTGAAAATCTGGTTACGATCTTGCTGCACCCAGATTCCATCCCTCTGAACCACCAAGAATTCGGAAAAATGCTGAAAGCAAGCTATAAAGAAGGCGTAATGCATGTTGAAGTGAGACTCAAGCTTCTTGTGAAGCTTGACCATTTCAGCCTGCAGGCCTTCAGTGAAGTAGCTGGCCCAATTATACCGTGTTCCCTCCTCCATGACCTCCCGCATGATCTGAGCCTGCTCTATGGTAAGGATTCTTCTCTGGGAAAGCAACTTAGGGAAGACGTGAGCTCAGAAGAGGGGATAAATGGTATGAGCCACCTCCAGCTTGATTTTATCAGCAAGGATTCCTTTCACTTCCTTTTTAACCCCTAGCCACTCCTCTATCTCCTTATGCTTAGAACTCCTCTTTGACTTTTCTTCTACTGGAAGGCCATTAGAGGGAACGCCAAAAAAGTTAGCGAACAGTCGAGTGTCAATATCAAAACTTACGCACACATTATGCAAGTGCATGTAAAGACGCTCGGCTTCTTCGTTGAAAGAGTTAACTAGGGTTAACATTTCGACTGCGGTGACGTCGGGGGTTACAGCCAAAAATAGCTCCATTAGTCCAGCTTCCTGGAGGTTATTGGTTAAGATAGCTGGGGTTGCACTATGACTGAGCCAAAGTTGCACTTCTTTTATGTCACCATAATGAAATAAAAGACTATTCGCTTCACGCCTGGAGGCCATAACCGTGACCTCCCGTGATTCCCTAATTGTAAACATAAAACAAAGGTTTAGACAATATAGCAAAATAAAATGATTTTATACATTGTTTTCATCCCGTAAGATTGTATAATGAACCACCATAGCGTGATTTACCATGTTCGAAAGGCAAAGGAAATGGTGAGATTTTGTCTTGCACGTCTACAACAATGAGAGGACGATCCAAAGTCCACTCCTTATCTAGCCATCTGAGTCTTTTACAGTTAGAGAAGAATTCGACATAGCGAGTAGGGTAATGTGGGATTTCAATTTTTAGCTGTTTCATAACACCAGCACGTACATTACTAATAGAAGTGAACTCCTTTATGACCGTTTTGGCCATAGACAACGTATCTGTATCACCTTAGAGACCATCCTTATTGATGAAGAACCTACATCACAGAATGTAGACAATTGTTTATACTTGACATAAATTCAGACAATGGTTAGCATATCATAATGCCGCGGGAACACTTACCCGCTTGCATAATACACAATGCTAGGTCGTAATATGACGAGCCACGAACAGAGTGTTGTAGGCGTGATAACAATTAAACTTGGGCATATCCCAGATCCAAGACAAATGACTCAAACCCTTGGCACTCTATTCACGGTCTAACACCCACATGGTTTCGATTGAGCTGTCCACTAGAAACTTCAAGATGCTCTGCATTGATCCAACCAGTAGCATCTCCAGAATGGTGGCGGCTATCTCAGCCAGTAGATGTGACTAAATAATTACGTTGAAATTATGTAAAAAAATTGCAAAAACTCCCATGCACCTCTTCGGAACCAAACCGCCTTCTCATTTACACGAGCATGAGGAGGAGGAACATTGGCCACGGGGACATGCAAACAACACAAAATGCCCACAATGCCCAACACGATCAGGATAAGCTTTAGCATAATCCTTTACAATGAAACACACTACCATTAGGAATAGCAATGTAGACATACTAACGACGTAAGAGAAAAACAAATAAAAAATGCGCATAAAAATCCATTACGCAACACTAGAGTTCCCATTACCTTAACTCTCAGAAAATTGCAGGTTACGCTGGAAATGCATTACCAAAATCACCCAAACCCTTGTGATGGTGCAAGGTCTGTCCTTGACAACGGCAATAAAAGTAACACTGCATATTACCCCAGCGTAACATGCAACCATTATGGACGAGACAACAGAATCCTATCTATACTACGTAAGGGTATAGTACCTAGACTCCTCTAGTTATGCATTACGTTCGCACAATATTACCTAAGATCATCCTAACCCTTGCGATTGCACAAGGTTTGTCTCTGACAACGGCGATAAGGGTAATATCACAAACTATAATAGCTTAGCTCACGCAACCAAGTATCAACGCCCAACATAAGATACATCTTCGAAATAGGTATAATTACGACACCATAACAACAACAATAACAATCATGCAGGAGGGTAAAAGGTGACTTACCGAGCGAGTGGAGTAGCCTCCTATGTTTTGACCCTGGCCTTTGAAACCCACTGCAAACTCTCCTGCACTTCATCAATCTTCGCCAATTTGACAAGTTTTCCTTTGGTCTTCGGCGCCATGGTTACGACTAAATAACCTTCTCAAAATTGTCTAATTCAAATCTGTAATGTCTCTAGTCTACTTTGAGGACGAATCATCGACTTATAAATGGATTGGTTGAAACTAACTGTTTCCATGTCCGACCAATGCACAATTTTCCCAAAATGCAGGTATGTCAGTGCGATATGAAGCATGAAGCTCGTAACATTAATCGCGTAGATATCCTATAGATTGCGGTCCAAAAAGACCCTAAACTAATGCGTGCCTTATCATCTCGTAATCTGGTTGCATTAACTACGGTCTGTAATAAATTCTAAATTAGCTGTTTCGACATGCTAGATGCACCACGTTACACATTTCATCATAGTTCGTAGAAGTCTTACGCTAACATCTAGGAAATCGGGCTTACTGCTTTCTCACAAACCGCACATATGGTAACGGTCTGCTAAGACCTTAAACTGGCAACCTTTTAACACGCATCTCTAGAAAACCTTCTATTGTTTCAACAGATAAAACAAAAATATATATACAATGTAACAACCTCTATTTTTGGTGGTTTTGCAAGTCAATTCGCAAATGGACGTAGCTTTACTCGCACCCCTAGCCTTAACAGGCCCATACAGGGAAACTATTAGACAGCTCAACCTTGCACTGATAGGAACTGACACTTCCCTCTACGACATAACCATAGCAGCCTCAGAAATATCCCCAGACTAGCCAGAACACTTGGCCCAAATCCTAGACCTGGAGGCTGGCGATGTGATCGAGGACTCCCTCACTGAGGTCCCTGTGGTTATGCACAAAGGAGGAAGCAAAACTCTGAAAGTTAGTTCTCTCCTTGACCAACAAAAGCAAAGCGACATATTTCAAGTACTCCAAAATAACGTTGTGGTATTCGCATGGTCATATGAAGACATGCGAGGTTTAGACCTGAGACTAATACAACACAACATAGTTTTAGACCTGCATGTCAAAGCAGTTAAATAGAAAGAATGGAAGATTAAGCTTGAAATTGCTCTAGCAGTGCGTGATGAAATCACTAAGCTGTATCAGGCTAGTTTCATTCTCGTGGTCGATTATTCAGATTGGGTGTCGAACATTGTAGTTGTCTCCAAGAAAACGAGAGGAATATGCATCTGTATAGACTTCGACGATTTGAACAAGGCCCCAATTAAAGACAACTTCCCGTTACCAAGTATCGACCAACTTATCGATAAAACAGCTGGCCATGCGTTACTATCCTTTATGGATGGATTTTCGGGCTATAATGAAATTCGTATCAACCCAGAATACCAACTGACTATGACTTTCATGACCCCTTGGAGAACTTTCGGTTACACCATGATGCCTTTCGGGTTAAAAAATGCTGGAGCAACTTATCAACATGCCATGACATACATCTTTAGTGATTACCTCTTAGAGAGATTGAATGACTACGTAGAAAACATAGCTGTTAAATCTAAGAAGTTAGAAGATGACCTAGAAGACCTAGAGTTGATCCTTAAACGATGTCTCAAGCATGACCTATGGCTCAACCCAAGAAAATGCGTATTCGGAGTCAAAACCAGACACATGTTGGGGTTCATGGTATCGGAGACTGGCATTCGAGTCGACCCCGACAAGGTTAAAGCCATCGTTAATTTAGCACCACCTACAAACCTCAAGGAACTACATGGGTTGCAAGGTAGGTTGTAATTTATCAAACGGTTTATCTCGAAGTTAACGGACAAGTTACAACCCATGCAGCATCTGCTCAAGAAAGGGTTTAACTTCGAATGGAACGAGAACTACCAACGTGCGTTTGACAATCTGAAGAAAGAGCTATTACATTTGCCAACGATTTTCCCACCACAAAGAGATTAGCCTTTCTATATTTATCTAGCAAGTTCAGATGTGTCTATAGCTACGTTGTTGTGCCAAAGAAGGGACGACGGGTTAGAAGTTTCTATTTATTATCTAAGTCATGCTCTATTTGCATACAAAACACGGTACAATAAAGTATAGTGTAACTGCTTAGCATTGGTGTTTGCATTGAAAAAGTATAGGCACTATCTTTTCCGTAGCCAGGTTAATATAATCTACAAGAACAACATTTTGTGGGCCATCACAAACAAGTTATACGAGAGTAGTAGGATAGCCCGCTGGAAAGCCATCATAGCAGAATTCAACTTGCACTATGTTGGCCAATCTTCCATGAAAGGCCAAGCGATAGCCGACCAGCTTGCAACATCACCTATCAACGATCAAGCCGCAATAGAACCCAAGTTTCCTGATGAATAGATACATAGTTTAAGCCCTGTAGCGATAGGCCTCAAAGCGATGTTATACTTCGATGGAGCTTTGACTACCAGAGGTGGCAGTGCTGCCACTATCATTACATTTTCCTCAGAAGATGTTTGTCCATTGAATTACCACCTGGCATTTCCTTGTACAAACAATGTGGCAGAGTACGAGGGGCTCCTCAAGGGACTGTTGATAGCCAGGGAACTCAACGTTCGACATTTGGCAATTCGAAGCAATTCGATGCTTGTCATCAATCAAATCACAGAGGTCTACACCTGCAAAGCTGTGCATGTGTAGCCCTATTGCGATATGGCTAAAGATCTCTTGAAAAAATTCATGACAATTGATGTCCAACACGTTCCATGTAATGAGAACATTGTAGCCGATGCACTAGCCACACTGGCTTTAAACGTGCCACCACATTTGTTTGCCATTTGGCTCGTTTTAATGATGGAATGTACAGACCTTGTCATTCAAGCAGTGCAAATTTCTTCTCTAAGCATGGGTGGAACGCCAAAATGGTATGATAACATTAAAGCCTACCTTCTGCATGGCAAACCACCATGTTAGTTAACACCTACACAAAAAGACGTAATTTGCAAGCGTGCTCGACAATGTGTCATCATCGGAGATAGTACTCTCTGTAGACACTCTTTTGATGGAGTATTGCTAACCTGCGTTAATAATGACCAAGCACAAAGAATAGTTAGCGAAGTTCATGAAGGACTATGTGGGGGACACATAGCCCTGTGAGCCATGGCCGCTAAAATCAGACGCTTGGGGTATTACTGGCCATACATGGAACGAGACTGCCTGACCAAGGTTAAGACATGTGACACATGCCAACATTACACAAATCTAATACATGTGTCACCAACTGAATTTCATACTACATAGATCACTTGGCCATTCGAACGATGGGGACTAGACATCATAGGTCCCATCACGCCTAAGTCTTCCGTAGGACATAGCTTCATTATCACTACCACCGAGTATTTCACGAAGTGGGTCGAGGCTATTCCCCTATGAAAGATTACATCTCAACAGGTTTGTCATTTTATCTTGGACAATATAGTAGCCAAGTTTGGGATTCCTATGACTATTGTGACCGACAATGGGCCATAATTTAGTAGTACAAGAAAACAAATCTTTCTGCAGTAACCTTGGTATCAAGCAATCTTTTTCCTCACCCTATTACCCGCAAGAAAATGGTCAAGCAGAAGCAACAAACAAGGTGGTTATCAATCTAAGAAGATGCTCAGTAGCAACAAAAAAAAATGACATGAAAAAATCCTCTATGTGCTATGGGCCTATCGTACAACATGTAGAATAGCTACCGATAGGACACCCTACAGCCTAGTCTACATATCTGAAGCAGTGTTTCCCTTGGAACTACAGATTCCCTCATTGCAGATGGTCCTCTCCATGGTTATAAATGAGACTCAACACAACGAGGCCAGGATCGTGGATTTAGACTCAGCAGAGGAGAAACACATCCAGACACTCGACAACATCGAAAGGTATCAAGACAGGTAGAAATAGAGGCATCATCACAACTTGCATTAATGACCGATCAAGAAAAGAGGCTTGGTTCTCAAAGCCATTCGTGAACTAGCGGGCAAATTCTCTACAAGCTTGAAAGGCCCTTTCCTGGTTGTCAACGCATACGACAATGGAGCATTTAGGCTAGCAGACATCAACGACAACGAATTCCTGAACCCGGTGAATCATATGTACCTGAAGCGATACCACATCTAAACATTGGCTCAACTCAAATGCAAGGTAACAAACATTTGCTATGACATAAAACTGGCAAGGTTGTACACATCCGCTACGACGTAAAACTGGCATTTCTTGCATGCATCCGCCACGACGCTAAACTAGCAAAGTTTTCGACTGTCCACCATGATGTGAAATTGCCAAGGTAAGCATTCATCTACTAAGATGCTAAACTAGCACAGACTTGTCCCTGGGTCATGACACAACAATGACACCCACAACATGGTTTGTTGGGACCATAAACCAGCTCTTCCACCATCTTCTACGATGTAAAACTAGCAGGCTTCAATTTGCCTAGACTTTAAACCAGGACCATAGTTTGTTAGGACTTAAAACCAACAACAACGGTCCACTAGGACTTAAAACTAAAATCTGCCAATAGACAATCCATGAAGCAAGTGAGTGTGATCACTCTTGCACTGCATCCCTACCAGACGGAATGGGTAAGGCGTTGGAATAGACGCAACACCGCTACCCCACTGGCATCCTACTGATTTCTTGGATATGCCAAAAGGCATACTACTGACCCCTCAAAGATGTTGCTATGAAAACCACTCTGTAGTTGTAACTCTTGGGGTCAACTTTGCCACTTGGCATCCCAAGGAAACTATGGCCACCCATAGCCTCGGTGGCCTCCACCCATCATCGCCACAAGACTCTGGCTTTGCAGATTCATTTAGCTGGTTCTTTGCCCAGTCAATTGGGCAAGATGAATCTGGCTCTCAACGATGACTTCTTGAACTGCAGCATCAACATAGGGACCCTTACTTCCTACTACGGTCCCTTCTCCGTGGCTTGTGATCTCCTTTTCACTTCAGACAACACTTGTTTCAACAACCTCCCTAGCGATTAGGACGATTCCTTCTCGTCTCTGTTCTCTATTATGTTTTACAGGTTACTTGCTACGATAGCATTGATCGAGAATGCATTCACTAGAAGGTGAGGTGTCACAACGTTCTGAGGTGGTTGCTCAGACTAGCCTGACTATTTGGGAGTGTAGACCCTTCCTTTTGCCCTCTATCAGACAGCTTATCTCACTTCCACCTACCTCTATCCCTACAACCTTTACCCTTTCCTCCTATTTGTACAAAACGTGAACGTATAGACACTCTTTCACACATGATAATCATCCATGGATTGGCATAACATAACTCGCCTCATGGAAAGCATCCTTTCAAAAACAACTCATCCAGGCCATACGGGTGTAACACAACTCGTCCGTGCAAGCCCTTCATATGCAGTATAGTAGCGTAACCTCTCGGGAAAACACCCGCGAGAAGATGCCTAATGACATGTTTGTGAAAGTTTCCTATTCACATGCTTGATTCTTCCCTGAACCTCCTCCTCTCTCACTCCTTTAAGATTCCTCCTATACTCCTTATGCTCCCAACCTTCGCACTTCTAGGCTTGACAGAGTGACATCTGACCAACGGCTGCTAAACGTGTTGGTGTCTTTACCTTTGCGGTGTTTCGTATTCTTTGTTGATGTCTTTTGGTAAGCCCTTTAAACATCAACAAAGAGGGGTCATTGAAACACCGTGAAATTTCGAGACCTCAATGGTTCATAAAAATCTTGAGGCTCAAGCAAGGACCTGCAACATGTCGCACATCTCAACATGTTTTCTTTTTCGGCTAAAGGCCTGTTATGATACATTACACAGTGCAGCATAATAGACTCTGGAAAGACTGAACAGAAACAGGGGATGTGCAGCAACAACACTTCATTTTTGCAGGTTCCCTATGTTACGCCGAGTTACGCTATGTTGCGTAATGTATCTGTTGGCGACCATTTGGGATGCGACCGCCAACGAGTGTTCTCGAATAGGATTTAGGTGCCTGCTGATCTCTGGCAACACTAAGGCCTAGATACCTCCAAATAAACTCAGTAGTTAATGTGAGTATGTGTATGTGCTGTTGCAGCGTATGGTTGTGTAAAATGTAACAATTGCATTGTGTGTGAATTACAAATGACTTACTTTAAAGAGATTTAGCCAACTTTGCCAAGTACTGTGAGTTCTTGAAAATTTTCTATTTTGTTCAACTGCCTGGTCTACGTGGTCCTTATAATACCTACTTGTAACAAATAAAATTTTGCAAAAACATTTGAGCACAACTCCGCAATCTACTCCTAATTTTCCCCAGAGAAAGAGATAGTTCCACAAGAAAACTAGAAATAGAGCAAGATTCGATGGAAATAAGCAGAAAAGAAAAGAAAGCAGATTTGTGTAGACCTCAAATATTTAAACAAGGTAAAATGACACGAGTAAACACTTCGCAATAAAGCTATCCCAAATTCAATATCTACGAATTGTTCAAACTTCCAAGGCTCAAACAAGCAATATCTTCAAGACAATCCTATTATGCTACCAAAAATTGCTGCGTAAACTACCACGTACGAGACTCCATTTTGACTAGATAATAGATGTCAACGATTGCATTCAAACAGAACCTTTAAAAGACTTGACAATTTCTGATTGAAATACCACGAGAATTCACTTTAAAGATAAAAAGAAGCTATTCTGGTCCCATCAAAATACCAAAGATTTTCTGAACCCTCTCGACTACTGAATTGTTCAACGGCGTGACTACAAATAGAGGCTCTCTTACAACAATCCCAATAGCAGTTCCCACACGTTGCACAATAATGAAATTTACTACTAAAATGCTCTTAAGGCTTTTAAACACAAGCGCTTCTATGGCAAAATTTTAATAGAAATTTCTATCGGGCAACAAGAACAGTAAGAGCAATCTAAAAATCCCAAAATTACTTGCCAAGGATGATACTATCTAAACCACTAGCTAAGCAATTTAAACAAAACAAAAAATGAAATGCATAACTCACAGGACCATGACAAAGAGGCTGAAATCTTTATTCTAGCAAGCCATCTTGCAAACAATCTTCTTTACAAATCTTCTTTGATCCCAAGTGTGAGAAGTGATGATGATATCCCCCAATGTTCCAATATTCCTCTCTCTCCCCCAATGTCCCCTGAAGCCTTTTTATAGGGTTCCAAGGTAGGTAGGGAAGTTACATATTCAAAAATATCTCACCTAACTTCTCTCCCAAGTAACCTGGCCAACCAATTAGGAGATTACTTGCCCAACAAGTTAGGAGGTTACTTGCCCAACAAGTTAGGTAAGTTACAACAATTTTGGGTGGTTTCAACCACCAAAGAGATAAAAATGCTACAATTTAGTTATAAATGAATAAAAGGGATAATAGCCAAATGTCTCCTTTTATAGGATGTTACACAAATATCCCATAATTGTCCATTTAATTAGGAGGGAGTTATATAGTTAGGAATATTACCTTTGTAAGTGATTTGTTTAAATAAATCTAAATCCCTAATCTAATCTAATTTAATTTAATTTAATTCAAATTTTAAATTCTAAGTGTCACTAAGCTCTAAGATTTTATCATAAAAATTCAATATAATCTCCCCCTTATTGGTGGTAGCGGTAGTTAATTTCATTTTGCATCCGATAATTGAGATTAAAATTTGGAATGACCCGAAATACGAGCCCGAAGGCAAAGCCACCGATCCTGCAACTGATTCAAAATATCTTTGGCCAAAAATCGTTACCAGCAACTGCCATCACAGGAGAAGGCTCAGCCGCCGTGTCAGGAAACATCGCTGTATCAGAGGCATCAACATCGAGCATGGTTATTATTTCCATATTGCAGGTCCCAGGGCGAATAAACTTGTAATTGCCACTTCTTCTTTTTTTATCGCCTAGAAAAATTTTGAAATGCATTCCCAGGCCTATTCGGTGAGGTTGTAGGCGGATTATTTTCTTGAAAATGTGTTGAGTCATGGAAGGCTTTTTCTTGAAATACCAGTTACAGGAAACGGTAAGGTAAGTTGCGAAAACCCTGCAACTGCCCGAAAATATTGTGCCATGTGCACCACACGATTCTGTGATGACGTTTAAGGTGTGTAAATCTTAGGGCTCCTCCCACAGTGGCAAAGCTTCTTCTTTTTGTAAACGGCAAGGGTTTGTTCATGTAGAACAACATAGAATCCAGTAGGGTTTGGCAATGCACAAGGGGGTTTTTGTGGTTCTGTTTTGCTATTTTTCTGCCAATGTCTGTCTCCCTTTTTTTTTTGTTTTTGATGATTGCCGCAGCTGCGCGCGTTGTTTTTATATGCATAAATAACGTCGCACTGCTATCTCTGCCGCCCTCTCCATCTTTACCTTCGGTCAAGGTCTGCTCCACTGCCATCTTCTTCGCCGTTGCCCTCAATCGTGACCTGCAAAATGCTGGCGAACACTGCAGTCCTTCCAGAGGCGTGCCATGCCTTGGTACCTTGCGCTCATACCATAGTAAAAAAATCCGATTTTTGTTTTAATTTGTGCGATGTAACCCAAAAAAAATCAACATCTCCATTCGGAACATGGGTAAGGTTTATGTTTGTCCTTTGACATCCTTCTCTTAGTCCATGGGAGAATTCATTAAAATCCCATATGTTGAGAAATGTGTAACAGGACTTCTTAACATGACTTGCAGAGCCAGTGTCATCCTAATGTTACCATTAAGTGATTTCCATCTCTCTCTCTTCTTGCCATTTCAATACTTTTCCCAATTACATCTTGCCATTTCAAATATTTGTATTGTAATATTTCAGAAAATCTCAATCATCTCATGTCTCTGTTCCATAAAATGGCTAAATGTGCCAACAGTATCATAACGCAGCGTAATGCAAGTAGATAATTGAGATAGCAATATTCAGGCATTGGCGGTTCTTACGCCACGATATGCTCCCCAACATATTACAGCGTAACCGCAGGACAATTGTTACCAAAGCTCCAACAAGGGTAGATTACGACACACTATGCTCCAGAGCGTAAAATAGTGTGATGCCACAAGCTTCAAACAAAAATGCACCAGGTCAATAGCATTTTGTAGGTTTAGGACACGTGTCATCTAAACTGCATTTTTTTCTCCTGACCCTAACCTTATAAATACTCTAGTTAACAACGATAAAAAAAAGAGAGAGAAGATTGGCAAAATTTTCTCTCGGTTATCAAAATTTTTCTCTAGGGGCAATTTTCTTTCATTGGCAATCGTTGACAATTTTTTTAGCAAAGATTGGTAAGAGAACAAGAGAGGATTACTAATTGAAAGAAAGCGAAAGGCGACTGACAAGAGTTTTTGATCAAGAAATTCCAGTTAGTGGACATTCTACTTCGGGTCTGACTCCCTTGCGCCCAGATTAGCTAGAACAAGGTAGATCGGCCTTTGCTTGTTTCATCTTTGAATAGCTTTTCTATTCTTGGCATATGCTTCATCTAAACCAAATTCTTCCTACAATCATTGTATCAAATATATTTGTTTATAAGCTAAATCCCAGATCTTGGGATTAGATATCCTCTAAATCCAATTTATTGCATCCTATCTACATAGATTCTGCAATTGCTTCGAATCGTTTATATCATTCTTGTTTCCTTCGAGATTACCGATATCATATCTCCTCATCGAAATCATCATCTTGTAATCTATTTATCATAAAATTTACTGATTAAGTAAGTCCCTGTCTGATCGACAAGACCGTTTAGGGCACCTCGGATTCATTTTCTCCAGCACGGCCCTCGCACGGATCCGGGGTTGGAACTGTGTACATGGAACTTCGTTCGGTATTTCTAGCGATCGACGTTTTCCGTCATTACAGGAATTAACGATATATCTTATAGGAAGAAATTAGTATAAAAAGTCACATATAAATTCACACACAATCTCACAACCATGCCTCTCCTACAAGATTACGATAATGCCACATCTAGTGAGGAAATTCATTGGAGAACCAACGAATTAAATGACAATGAAGGTTGGAGTATGCAACCCGAGGTGGGGGTTTCTTATAAACATAAATGAAGGCAACATCATCCCAACGCATGAAAGCATAACTTACTCAATGATGATGAATCCCTACTGGCCACTACAAGCCTAACACAAATCCAAGAGGCTGTTTGAATCTCCCGTAGGCATCGTAAAGAGAGCCGCCTACCCAAGATCGATTTAAAAAACTTCCCTAATTTCTCAGGAGGCTATGACTTAGATTCGCATCAACATTTACAAGCCTTCTATGATTCCTGTACATGGAACAACATTGATAACAGTTGGAAAAAAACTCAAGCTCTTCCCTATGACACTTGTTATCCAAGCAAAAGTATGGTAAGCAATCGACATTTTCCGTCGTTACAGGAATTAATGATATATCTTTTAGGAAGAAATCATTATAAAAATTCACATATAAATTCACGTACAATCTCACAACCATGCCTCTCCTACAAGATTACGATAATGCCACATCTAGTGAGGAAATTCATTAGAGAACCAACGAATTATATGACAATGAAGGTTGGAGTACGCCCCAAGGTGGGGGTTTCTTATAAATAGAAATGAAGGCAACATCATCCCAACGCATGAAAGCATAACTTACTCAATGATGATGAACCCCTATTGGCCACTACAAGCCTAACGCAAATCCAATAGGCTGTTCGAATCTCCCGTAGGCATTGTAAAGAGAGCCGCCTACCCAGGCTCGATTTAAAAAACTTCCCTAATTTCTCAGGAGGCTATGACTTAGATTCACATCAACATTTACAAGCCTTCTACGATGCCTATACATGGAACAACATTTATAATAGTTGGCAAAAACTCAAGCTCTTCCCTATGACACTTGTTGCCCAAGAAAAAGTATGGTAAGCGATTGACGTTTTTCGTCGTTACAGGAATTAACGATATATCTTTTAGGAAGAAATCATTATAAATAGTCACATATAAATTCACACACAATCTCAAAACCATGCCTCTCCTACAAGATTACGATAATGCCACATCTAGTGAGGAAATTCATTGGAGAACCAATGAATTATATGACAATGAAGGTTGGAGTACGCAAACTGAGGTGGGGGTTTCTTATAAACATAAATGAAGGCAACATTGTCCCAACACATGAAAGCATAACTTACTCAATGATGATGAACCCCTACTGGCCACTACAAGCCTAACGCAAATCCAAGAGGCTGTTCGAATCTCCCGTAGGCATTGTAAAGAGAGCCGCCTACCTAGGCTTGATTTAAAACCTTCCCTAATTTCTCAGGAGGCTATGACCTAGATCTACATCAACATTTACAAGCATTCTATGATGCCTATACATGGAACAACATTTATAACAGTTGGCAAAAACTCAAGCTCTTCCCTATGACACTTGTTGGCCAAGCAAAAGTATGGTAAGCGATTGATGTTTTCCGTCATTACAGAAATTAACGATATATCTTTTAGGAAGAAATCATTATAAAAAGTCACATATAAATTCACACACTATCTCACAACCATGCCTCTCCTACAAGATTACGATAATGCCACATCTAGTGAGGAAATTCATTGGAGAACCAACGAATTATATGACAATGAAGGTTGGAGTACACAACCCGAGGTGGGGGTTTCTTATAAACATAAATGAAGGCAACATCATCCCAATGCATGAAAGCATAACTTACTCAATGATGATGAACCCCTACTAGACACTACAAGCCTAACGCAAATCCAAGAGGCTATTCGAATCTCCCGTAGGCAGCGTAAACAGAGCCGCCTACCCAGGCTCGATTTAAACAACTTCCCTAATTTCTTAGGAGGCTATGACTTAGATCCACATCAACATTTACAAGCCTTCTACGATGCTTGTACATGGAACAACATTTATAATAGTTGGAAAAAACTCAAGCTCTTTCCTATGACACTTGTTGGCCAAGCAAAAGTATGGTATATATTGTTAAAACCAAATTCGATAC
>MNCI01029463.1:104828-127351 GCA_015680685.1 Gnetum montanum
ATCAATTCCAAGAGCTTATTAAGCAGGTAGCAAAAGAAGAAGGAGAAATGGCTAGATGGGAGAGTGTTGAAAAGCATCAACAAGACCAAAGTCTCAACCTAACAGAGGTCCATAATCATAAAAAGGAGAAATCAACCTATCTCAAGGAGGAAGAACCATCTTTTCCAGTATCACAATCATTAGAGGAAGTTGAGGCAAAGATCAATAAGATGTTGGAATGGATGCATAAAAAGTGTGAAAAATATATTGATATTATTGGAGATAGAGTTTTGACAACCCAAGAAGTAGGACAAAACATCATTAGACAATCAGAAGGGAGGGATGAACAAAATAAGAGCTCAACAGCCAATCATACATATGAATGCAACATTTTCCTGTACGATCACCCCAAGGGCCAATGCCTAATCTTGTTACATTTATATGAGCATTGGGGAAGCACGTTACACCTAGAGTTTATACAGAGATACTGTGTTCGATCATAGTGGCAACAATCCCAGTCGTGGGGGAAGCCACCCCTAAACTGGAGACACCCTTCATATCATCCGAATCCAAATGCTTATCTAGTCCAATATCCTATTTCCCCAATTGGGTCAACATACTTTATCTCGTCGCATTACCATTCTCCTCAATACTATTAGCCCATGTCCTCAACACAACCACCGCCTTGTGTACCTTACAATTCTCCCAAATTTCGACATTCTCATCCTTTTCCTCCTTCTACATTTCCATTAACTGTTCCTGAAGTGTCTGCATCGCAGCAATAATCCACGAATGTTACTTGTGCTACTATTGCCAACAACAGTGAGAAACCTCATTGACATCGAAAATGTCCCTTCTCTAGATATGACTGTAGGAAGGGACTACACAGTTCCAAGGCCACTGCATTCTCCAACTCAACACAAGTCCAACACTGTGGAGCATCCTTCTCTTCGAACCCGACGCCTCGTGTTACTTCATCAGGGCCACCAATTAACACTCCAACAACCATATGGCCCAATGAATATAGCCATGGAGAGTGACATCCTGATCCTTGCATACCATCTTACGGTCCCAAGTATCATAGTGGGTTAACTCTTTATCCAGGAACCACATCTTATAAATTGCCCCACTATGTTTACTATAATCAAGTATGTGAACCCCAATGGGGTAAGTATGACCAAGTTTCAATGTTTCCAACATACAAGGATCCTCATCTTTCGTTTATTAATCCTTTTCATGCTCAACCATTTAGTTATGGGGGATATCCCCCATTTTAATAACAAGTAGGATTAATAAATATATTTTTCATTTTTTCTTCAATTTTACAATTTTTTTTCCATTTTTTCATTTTTCTATTTCTTGTTTATCTTTTTATCTTTTTACAAGTATTCTCATCTATGAATAAAACACTCATGTGGCTCGTTGGTTGAGGTGTGTTCTATGTTATCGAGTCTTGAGCAATCAATTATTTGGATAGTGATTACATTACACCCACTCATCCATTCTACAAATAAGAGGTTCTGTTTGAGGGTACAGTGATATTCTTGACATTCTTAAAACTTAAAATTAATTTTGTGTTCATTGTACCCGAAATGAAGAAGGATGGATCAAGAGGGAATGATTAGGATGTGACATCAAGGGGACTTGTGGATTCTCTTTGGTGACGTCTATGGGAGTTATCATGCAACGTGGTTGTACTAAGATCCTTGTAGATCTAACGAAAAGTGGTAGTTAGTGCAATCAAAAGGCACTAAAAAATCCAATGCTATTCTAGGGGGTCCCACTAGAAAGACATGCACCCATGCTTGAAGGTTGGTGGCTTCTCTGGATTCGACAATCGAGAAAAAAACAAACAAAGGAAGTGCCACAAAGCAAAAATCACTCCTCCCTTGAACAAAATGTCAAGTGATCGTACGCCTTATTGTTCTTGTACTCTCATAGTCGCTCATCATGGGATGAAACAATGTGGTGTCACTGATCAGAGGAATGGACTTGGTCTTGATTTTGGAATGACGGGTTCATGACACATTAATCATGCTTTACACGTAGACTTCACTGTGCCCTAGGTCAATTACCTCATGTCCTAATCTCTACAATCCCTTTTGTAGTCTGTCTCATCTCGTTGTTCATGTAGTTGTAGCTCGTGTCTCGTATAGCGTAAAATTCTTACCTCATCCTGGTGATACTTACATGTGTGTGTTTTGTGGAATGAGTGTGGATTACATTTAACCCTTTGAGTGCCCACGGACACTTTTAAGTGTGGTTACGCAAGGGAATTATAGGTTGGAACCTACTTTGGGGAGGACCCACTTACATAATTTTTTGTAATTTTCACTCATAACACATCTTCCACACACCATCTATTGCCCTTAGCATATTTTCAATGATATTCTTTCCCTTATTACTATCCCTCTGAATTCCAACGTTCCTATGAACCATCACATGGCCTTTTTCTCTCCCTTACCACCTGAGGCCTTATTGATCAATTCCACCCACACATAATTATTCCTGGCTTCAGAACTAGTTAAATTACCCCGGAACCCTTTGACACTTGTCCACATGTCCTTAGTTTCCATCATTCATTTCAAAAAAATCTTCAAAATTTGGTATATTCCCTCATGCCTTAACATCAATAGGCCACGATATCGCGTATGCAATATCTTGGCCGACATGATATCGCATCACAAAAAACCTATATATATGTAACCCCCCCCCCCCCCCCCCCCCCCCCCNGCCATCAATTTCAACTATTCACACAGGGGAGTTTTTCAAATTTCTCTCTACGACTTGCGATTGCACAGCCCTTGCTTTCATACCTATATCTTGTTTGCTGGTCCTTTGATTTTCATTTCGTCTGAACCCACTTGAACTCGGAGTGTTCAGCTTAGTCATGGGGGAGGGGCACATGTCGAATAGTGCATAAATTTTTTGAAATTTGTCATCGCCCGAAGGAAATTATTAAGGGTAATTAGTTATAACATTAAGAATAAATGTGTCAAAAATAATTTCATCCCCTTAGTTAGACTGGGAAACTAAATTTGGAAACCACCTAAGTAAAAAAGGACTCACTATTATAATCTTTCGGGAAACATCACACGGTGATAAATAAATTCATTATGGCAAGCAGTAAGGTATAACCTAACTTCGGAAACAACCTTACTAACGATTGGCCTCATGTGATTGCAGATGGCCTCGAAATACGGACAACAGGAAGGTCCTGCTCAAGGTGGGAGCAAACGACCTAGGAGAGGCAAAGGACAAGTTCTTACCAAACAACATGTAGAGCAGGAGGAAAAATCATTTAGCATTCACCCTGAGGAACCTGCTACTATACAATCAAGGTAGGTAGAAGGAGTTGTTGTAGCACCTGAATAGGGACAACATCTCACGTTGCCCCAAGATTGTGCTCAGGCTATCCATGAAGGGTCCATATTCACTACGGTGATTGTGGAATTAAATTTTCAATATTTCACAGATTTTGCTTTAGAGGCCGTTAGGGACCACCTCAAAGGATCCCCATTATGGCCTATCCTCTCTGAAAGCGGTGCCTGGTACTTAGGGAAAACGTACCAATTTTGGCACAATAGGGAACAAGGCACCATGATTAACATTTGTGGTGTGATAGTCAATTTCTTTGTTTAGGCCATTTTGAAAGTATTAAACCTTTCGAATACAGGGCCAAAGGTTGCTTAGTTGTCTACCCATTCAGACCTGGATGCGCGACGAGTTTGTTTGGAAAGGGCATATGGCGAGAAAGATAAGACGTTTGGAGAGTTGACGACGAAAGATAGGATCTACTTCAAAATAGGGACTTATCACCTCTTCCTCACAAAGGGCTCAAAAATAATTTCGACATATGTGTCAAGAGGATGTGTAGTGTTGATGGGGAAGGTTAATGCTAACCTACCTCAACTATATTTTACGGAGATCCTGAGGCGGTTTGAAGAACAGAAGACATGGAAGCTTGCGTTGCCCTTCCCTTGTCTTATCAGGAAGCTATGCAGACATGCTGGTATCAGAGGATACACCAATGATGTCCTCCAAAAAGCCCAAAATGCTTCATATGCTGAACTGCTAAAGCCACCAGCTGCAAGGAAAATCACTAGTGAGACGCTGGGGCCGGAACAAGAAAAGGAACAAATAGCAGGGCCAACTACAACTCAACTTGCAGGACCCAGCCAACTTCCAAGCATAGGACACATCCAACAATAAGAAGAAGAGCCTAACATGGGCCAACAGGATCAACCACCACCACCACCGCAAGATTATAGACCATTGATGAGCCATCTCTGAGCCATCACTGAGATGGTCAGTTGGGGAAGTCGTGATGATGCAAATCTCTTCCGTGTCATTGATGATGTCATACAACCCACGATTTCTTTGGATCGCTCAAGGGGAGAAGTGTCCATCCATACAGGAGGAGAGGAGAGCACTTGCTCACAACAGATCTCAGGGAACACTACATCTTTTCAAGTGCAATTAGAAACTGGTGAAGGGGCCACAGTGGTGGTCATGCAGCACCAGGATGTAGCATGAGTCGCAGAAGTGGTAGTAGACCACATTAAGGAATCATTCAATGTACCTATTGTGTCACCAGCAGACCTTACAGGAGCACGGGATGCTCAAACTCTAGCTGGAACCTCAATGACTCCTGTGGAACATGAGGATGTACTTGATCGATTGCTACAAACAGGATAGGTAATGACGTCCTTGTTTGACATCCCTCAGGATGTTACAGAAATTCAATCAGACCTCATTTCCACCAAAGGAAAGTTGATCTTGATAGAGATGAGGGTCGAGCACATTGAAGTAGAGGTGAAAAAATTGCAAGAAAGGCTCATGGCCCTACAAGTAGCACATCGGGACCCTTTGCAATTTATTCCTGCAAACCAGATGGACACTTTCAAAACTAAGCAACTAACCAAACTACTAATGGAGAATAAGAAGGTGGCAAAAGAAAAAGAGAAGGCTATTTGGGATGCCTCTGCAGCACAAGCGCAAACGTATGCCCATACCAAGGTACTCAAGGCCTTATAAGAGGAAAACAAGCAGCTTGTTGCGGACAACCTTCAGTTGATCTCTGTGGAAAAGAAAAAGAATGTTCTCAAAGAACATTTTTAGTAGTTGCAAGAACAATTCATCTGAGTCAACTAAGACATGAACCATTTAGCCAGGGAAAATCGAACCCTCTCAATGGAGGAGGTATGCACCATCCGACAAAAGAAGGCTATTGAAATAAGCACGTGGCAAAATGAGGCTAAACAGCATGAAAAGCTAAAAAAGCACTTTCGGGACCAAGTGGGGATGTATAAGTAGATCATTGAGAAGGAGATCCGTATGGACAAGGCCCACATCAATGCTATCAATGCTCAACACACTGACTGGCAGGCCATATTGGACACATATGCATTTGCCCACCAAGCGGAAGTTAAGAACTAGGACTTGCAGATCCAGAACCTTACTAAATACATGGAGTTGGCAAACCTGCGGTATGCCAACCTCACCATGTTAACAATAGGGTGCCCAAGAACAGAGCTGGAGCAATAGGTAGCCACCACCTACATCAAATATGAAACAGAATTTGCAGAATGTAAGAAGATATTGCAAAAACTAGAGATTGCAAATTCTGAACTTGAGGTGGTTAAAGCAAGCTACCAGGGACAAAAGGGTGTCACAATAGCCTTGGCTTGATGACTTATAGATTTTCAAGAATACAGAGACAAAGCCAGAGCCTATGAGGAGGAACGACGGGTGTTTGCGGCTTGGTATGTCAAGGCAAATCAAATGTTTTCGCAACTACCCTGCCCATGGGAGGTGCCGACTCCATCAAACATTGGAACATTAGCATGGATGATGCAAGACCCCTGAACTGAAGAGGAGAAACTCTAGGCCATACTTCAACGCCATCAAGTCCCAAGACCTGGAGCACAAGACAAGGGAAAGGCACCCATGGAGGAGCCACCGCCACCAGGAACTACAGGAGTTCCATCAATTTTATAGCTATAGGATTTCCTTTCGCATTCTTTGTGTTGTGTCTCAATTTTGTTCTGATTCCACACTACAGCATGAACCCATTCTCACCATTCAATAATTCCATACCTATCCACTGTGTAATCAATGAAGCTTATTCTCACTGTAACTCGAGGACGAGTTTTCATTCAATTGTGGGGGTATGATGAGTTATCATTTTTGTTGGCTGCAATATCGCATACATGATATCGCCTATGCGATATCGCAGCCTAGACGTGATATCACATACGCGATATCACATCCTAGACGCGATATCACATACGCGATATCGCAACCTGTCTCCTCATCTATGAATAAGAGGTAGATAGATCTGATAGGTAGCTTTTAGATTTTCTTTTAAGTGTTTAGTTTTAAATAGTTCTTCTCTCAACCCTTCTCTCCTAGTGCATGCCCACAGTGTGGTATTGTAATTGTACAACATCCTTATTCGAGTGTGACGTACTTGGACACGCACATGATCAGCAATAAAGATCAAGATTACTTCATCATTGCAGCGTCCACTTAGCTTAATTATTTATTTAATTGTTATTTACTGCTTTCTTAGTTAACATCTTCTTTCCCTAAACTCTTGTTAAACGTGGAATGAGTACGACTTGATCACGAGCATTTAAGTGTGACTACTTGGTAACCCAGTAGCGTACCTAGGATCTACACTTGGTAATCCCAGTGGTAGTCATGCACGAGGTCCAAGATGTGTACGGATGATTGAGGAACGGATGCTCATCGTACTTAGGCTAGCTTAGGTTCTCTCTCACACACTCTCTCTTAGCTTAGTTAATATTACTTCCCATCATACCCAGGAGTAGCATTAGTGTAGGAACACATCATACACCTCACTCTGGACTAAACCATATGTGACAAAGTTAATAATAGTCCAGGTGGGAAGACAGCAAACTACGATCTACGAGTAACTGTCTGGATGCCACAACTAGTCCATCTACGGAGTTCGACCGGATTGTGCGTGAAACACTCGTATTCGTATGGTTGAGTGTAGGGGTACCTCACCACTCATCACACATAATTGCTCTCAAGTTTTTCTTAAGCTTCTCACAAGAGTTGTAAGATTCTCACAATTTAAGTCCCTCACTTTTCTTTCATGTTTTACAAATTTACTTTCATGTTGTAGGATCATGTTTCCAATAGTTGACTATTTATGCATGTTTGAAAGGTTTAATGCTTATGATTGCTACAATGGATGAATTCCCTTTCTAGATTTCTTTGAATTGAGGGTCAACTCAATTGAACTCTAATGCATGTTTCTATGATCGATTTGTTTTTCAATTTAAAGGTTATCGAGTTCTATTTTGGGGTTTCTTGTTAACCCATGAAGTTTGGCTCAAATTACTTCTCAATCTTGTTAAATTGGATCATTTGCAATCTTTAGAAGCTTGATAGAAGATGAAAGAATGTTTTCATGATAAGTTTTGCATGCTTTGAAAGTAAGTTCTTTAACATTTATGAAGATTTCAGTTGTTTACATGCTTTTTTCATGGACAACATTATTCCCAATTTCTCTTTGAATTTGATGTAATTATGTCTTTAAATGCCTTAAATCTATTGTCAAATAGCCTAGACACATTTCTTTTGCCTTCTATACCCTTCTTAGGGCCTAATTTTTATGTAATTTTCATGTTGAAATTGTCAGACGTTATTATTTATTTTGAACTATGGACCATGACCTCATCATGAGTCATGTTCTATTTGACCAAGAGGCCAATTACCTGGACTTTGTCATAGAAAATAAATAATTATCATCATAATGTTGGGTTAAGTGATGAGCTTTTTCATTGAAATTAGTATGAGTATGTATTAGATATGGACTTTATCCCAAAAAAATAAATAATTATCTTCATAAGGTTGGGCCAAGAGATAAAGTTTTTTTAGTAACTATGATGTGTAGGTATTAGCTAGACTTTGTCACTAAAAAGAGATAATTATTGTTATAAAACAAGGCCAAGAATTGATCTTTTTCACTAGCATTATTATGAGAGAACTTACATTAGTTTTGATCTTTTTTTAATCAATATAAAAATCAATTTTGGGATTTCATTATTTGAAAAAGAAAAAGTTTTCTTAACCAAATAATAAATATATAGCTAAACTAGTGGATATCACAACCGTGATCTAGTAGTTAAAGAACTTCATTAAATGTCTTGGTTAAAAATTCTTTTCTATATTTATGATCTAATGTACTTTAAATTCTTTTTAATTATTATCTATTATGTTTGAGTGACACTCCTTAAAGGAAAGTTGGGCACCAAGCAATAGCTTACTTAACCACTAATAAATGAATCCTTCATAAATAGTAATCTCATGGTCTCATTTTAATGAAACGGAAAGGAAATCTTTTACTTATATCTATGAGACCCCTAGGTTCTATTACAACAATTTCAAAATTCCTTTTACACTTTAGTGAAATCCAACATATAACCTGAAGTCACCAATAGTTAAAGTATTTATGAATATATAAATTTCAAATGACCATTCATGTGGGTTTATCAATGAAGCTATTAGCTGAGCTGAGACAGGTAAATATTTATCTGAAAATGCAGGAAAAGAATGAGAAGAAAATTTTACATGAAGTGGGCTAAGAAGATTCTTTTGTCGTTATGTCCTTATTCATTTGACCATGGTTGTGGAATGTGAGTGTGACGGGGACTGCATCAACAGTAAAAAAGAAAACATTGATTTGATTATATTGTGGGGTTATTTAAAAGTTTTACCGGTAATTGGAGAGGTAGTAGCAAACTGGTTACATCAATGACAAAATAATATTGATTTGATTAGATTACAAGGTTTTACCGTGGTTTTGAGATGTGAGTGGGTGGTTACATCAATTATCAAAACGGTGATATGAGCTTATTCTAAGATTATTCTTAATCTTGCCGGCACCTTATTTAAGTATTCGAATGATCACAATGGGTTTTGAGATGTGAGTGGCAAAGTGATTACATCGGCAATATAAAGAACATTGATTCCATTATATTGGCACTTTATTCGAAGGTATTTCATGACATTGACTCCATTATATTGGCACTTTATTTGAAGGTATTTCATAGGCTTATCTGTAATTCATCAAACATGTAAATAGCAATAAAGATGAATACTACATTTGCCTGCAGTGCAGTGTGCTATATCGAACCAAATTACACATAGATAAGATATTAAAATTACAAAAATTTAATTAAGTTATTATATATATTACAAAAACACTTCATTAATTTCTTAAAAATATTTTTAAAACTCATAACATATATATTATTACTGCTCAATAAAAACAGAGGGTCTGCACACTTTTAAAATTTCAGTTTGACTGATCACAGTCACTTACCAGAGGATGGCTAGAACAGAGAAGAGCCACTAGACGAGACCTGAAAAAGAGAGCCCAATTGCAAGCAAGATAGGCCAGAACAGATTGCCATGTGTCCACTGCGAAAATAAAGCAAGCAAATCTGCTCACACATACTGGGCCGTGGCATAAAACAGTTAACTTGCATGCTTTTGTGGTGCTGCATTTGTCCATTATAGTTAAAGCATGGTTCATCAATCTGCAATTCTGCCTAGTTTCTGATTTAACGATTGTGATTGACTGATTCCCATCAATGGCTGCTCCTGCTTCTTCTTTAAAAATATATATATATTTAGTGCGTAGCAGGCCTTTCCTTTCTAATTCTTCCAACCCTGATACAGTGGAGTAGTAGTAGATTCCCAACAAGCAAAACAAAGCTGTTTGTGTGTGCAGTAGTGTTGTTATATAATGACAACCAAGTTATGTCACTCCTCCATCTCTGATCTCTCCTCCCATCTTTTATCAACTTCTGAAGGCCTCTCTGCAATCAATCATATATTCAGGAGGAACCCATTACAAAAACCAGAAAGGAAGGGATCGATCCATAATAATCATCATTATTTTGCTGTGGTTGTTGTTGCAGCTATTTCTGTCATCAGGACAGGAAGGACTCACTCACCCACCTTTTTGTCATGGCCAAAACCATGGACAGATCGTCATTTTTTGTTGAAGAAAATGGCAACGGCCATGCTGTTGCAGCTTGTGAGCAGGAAATAGGTGATCTTGATCCCTCGGCTCCAAAATCTGCTCACAGAACTGATCATGGTATTATTTGTTCAAGTCTTTATACTTTCATTTATTTTATTCTTTTGCATGAATATAGGTGGGATATTACAGTTTCAAATTCTGTTGATTTCTTCTTAATGTTACCAATTTTTAAGGATGTTTTCAAAACTCATGTACATTTTTATGTCCAATAGACTCAGAGGGAGATTTCAGTATCAATTATGGACTTAATAAAACTAACAAAATTTCAGTTTCAGTTCGTAATTGATGTGAAAAACTTGCTTTTCCGAGTGAAACAACTAATTTTCCATTTGGAGAGTCTGTTTCAGATCCTTGGCAGCAGGTGGGCTTACTGTTGGTGACAAGCTTCAATTGTGTATATATTTTGGGATACTCGAATCTTATACTGGTTCCCCTGGGCATGGTCTGGGGAATAATTGCAATGATTGTCCTGGGAGCTTTTTCCCTGTATGCAAACATTGTGCTTTCAAAACTATTCATCATTGATGGAAAGCGTTTTATCAGATACAGAGACTTGGTGGGATTTGCATTAGGTATATATCATGGCCTTTTCTGTCTGATTTTAAATGAGCTGTAACTAAAATGAGATAAAAAAAAAAATCTTAGAAGTTTTCTCAAGACCTCTGGCAGGATGAGCATTAAAACTTCAGATGATCATCTTTTTTTCTTTCTTGTTCTTGTTACACAGGAAGGAAGATGCACTATTTAGTTTGGGGTTTACAGTTCCTGCATTTTACTCTATGCAACATGGGATTTTTGCTTCTCTCAGGGAAATCTCTGAAGGTATAAACATCAGTATTATGGTCTGGTTCTTTTTTATCATGCCTGTTACGTCGGTATGTTTCTTCTTCAAAATGTAGATTTCACTTCAACTTTCATGGGAATCATCCCCCAGAAGCTGTGGCTGTTTGCAGCTTGTTTTGGATTTTTATCTGCGTCCACGAAACCTAAATTACAGCTATTTGGCGGAAACGACAAAGACTTTTGGCTTTATTTCATTTCATTGAACAGGAAATTGTAAAAGAAATAGATTGGTTTGGTTGATGGTGAATTATTGTTCTTTATATAGCACATATACTATTGAAAGGGACTTTTTTAAAACTGTATAAATCTTAACCTTTTCTTCTTCCGTGAACCAGGAAACAAACCCAGCCTTTTATTTACTCTAACCTTTTCTTGCACCCTTAATTAACAAACAAATCCATTAACCTTTTCTTGCAACTTTAACTAACCAGCCTACCTTAAATAAGGTTTATCACCAGGCTCAACTTCTAGAGACTTGGTAAATAAGAAAAAAGCTGAACTTTAAGACTACACCCAGGTTCAAATTCATGTCCTGAGAAATGAACATGTTGCAAACTCGGCCAAAGAAAAGGATCATTACTGGAGCCTTAAAGCTCCTACCAAAAAGAAAAAAAATCATCACTTTGACGCCTCAATACTCATTCTTCAAGTGATCTGTGGAAAAACACAGGCTTAACCTCTTTAAATAACTATGCCTAGTCTCAAACCTGCATCTTCTTTCTGATTGAGGAAGAAAATCAATTACCCAACAGAAAAAATAAGCCAATCAGGAAGAGAATCAATTACCCAACAAAAAAAATAAGCCTCGATCAAGTAAGTGGAGAAAGCGCCCAACCAAAAAAATAAGGCAAAAGTCAAGTTCAGTGCAAAAAGAGCCACGAAAGAACCGTGACCTTTCTTGCACTATTATTGAATCCTGCACACAGTTGAAATTTGTTACCGTATACGGTATGCCAGCCTTTCTTTATTACGGTTATACCGGTCTTCCTCATGAGATTCGTGCTTTTGTTTTTTTGCTTTTCTTTGTTACAGGAAGTGTGTCTGGATTTGAAAGACGATGTTGATCTGAAGCTTGGAGAATTCATTGGTATTTCAGGAGCCATATACTTTGTATTTGCAGTGGTGGTGCCTCATTTGTCAGCCATGGGAATCTGGTCTGCCTTGTCAGCATTTCTCACATCTGCTTACGTTATCATCTTAGTGGTTGTAGCAACAAAAGATGGTATTAAACAACTTTAATAATATCATGAAGTCCCTCTTTTTTGACAAATAGAATTTCCATCATCCTCCATATGATACAATTTTGTACCTTAATAATATCATGCAAATCTTTTTTCTTCTTCTTTTTTCCCTGAATATAATTTCCATACTCCTTCACATGACCCAATATTGGAATGATCTCATTATCAGGTTTGAAATTAAACTCTGAATCTTTCTCACTCTTCTTTCTTTCTTGCAGGTAGAAGTGCAGGACCCAAAGATTACCATGTGCCAGGAAACAGAGAGGACATGATCTTCAACGCCATGGGAGCAATAGCAGCAGTAGTGTTCACCAACAATTCAGGAATGCTTCCTGAGATTCAGGTTGATGTCCAAGCCAAAACCCAAAACAGTTTAAAAATTGATATTAAAAAGGCATTAATGGATTATAAGCCATAATGACAGAAAACTTCAACGTGCAGGCGACCCTGAAGAGACCGGCAGCCAGAAATATGCAGAGAGCTCTCTATCTGCAGTTCAGTTTGGGGCTAGGAATATACTACGGCGTTACAGTTCTGGGCTACTGGGCTTATGGATCCTCTGTGTCTGAGTACCTGCTCAATGACATTAGCGGACCCAAATGGGCCAGGATCACTGCAAACAGTGCAGCTTTTCTGCAGACCGTTGTCTCTCAACATGTAAGCAAAGCAACACCCATAACAATAATGATGTCCAGAACCCACAATCCTATACTATAGGCAAGCAAATCAATTGATTCAATTTTCAGTATGACATTTCTGGGTCATTACCTAGAGGCACAATGTTCATCCTGCCAAGGCAGATCCTGAGATTATATGGATGGGTAAGCAAAAGCCTAACCTTTCATCCCTTCAAGGTATGGTACTAGTAACCTCCTAACCTATTTTCTAATGGCTTAAACCCAACCCCAACCCATGTCCTTGAGAAACAAGCACCTTAGTGATGGCCCCTCCTGCATTAAGCCTTTAATATTGTATTATTCCTAGCTAACAAAGCCTTATCACAGAGAGCTTAATCTTTGCTTATTTGCAATTTCTTCAAATCATCCTTAATCATTTTTCCCATGTCTTTGAGGTTCATTATGTGATATTTGCACATGCTTCCCATGTCTTTGAGGTTCATTATGTGATATTTGCACATGCCAAACCATTTAAGACCCATTCATGTAGCTTGTCCAAAATAGAAGCAACTCAAACCTTCCTGTAATGTTTGTATTATGTATTTGATTTCTTCTCTTTTCTGTAAGATTCAAGATCCATCCTTCTTACTCTTCATATAACATTGAACATCCATCATTCTTATTTATTGTTCATGCCTTTTATTTGTTTTTTAACTGCCCAACATTCCCAGAAAACAAAATGAATGAATTCTTGTCCTAGTTAGGTACGAACTCTTCACTGGGCCTAACTTCTTTTCCAGTAACTGACCCCAAGCTTGAATCCAAACCCTACCTCCCAAGAAAGGAAAGGATAATTTGAACCCCATCTTATCCACACAGTATAAGACGAGACCACAAGCATGACTTTTAGTTAACGTTTTGTCTGAATTCTCGGTTGCAGAACTTTATAATTCAAAGACACATACTGGATGTTTCTTTAGAGCATATTTGTTGTACACGTGCAAGTGCAACAATTCATGAAATATGATACAAGAGCCTAACTAAGGCAAAGGCAGACTGCGAGTACTGAAAATTTTTTGTTTGTGTTTGTTTGTTTGTTAAATATAACGGGCAGATATTCTGTGTGCCGGTGCACGAGGCGTTAGATACCAGATTCCTGAGACTGGATGAGCACGAATATTCGTTACAGAATATGGTGAGGAGGCTGCTGATGAGGGGACTATTCTTCAGCCTAAGCACGTTGGCTGCTGCCATGTTTCCTTTCATTGCAGATTTTGTGGGACTTGTGGGTTCCCTGGCGATCACTCCACTCACTTTTGTCTTTCCCTCCTTGATCTTCCTCAAGGTATGTAACATTCAACATCAAAACAACATAAATTTAAAAATAAAAGGTTATAGCTTGTTTTTAGTACAGTTTTTGAATTTTGAGTAACTGTACCTAGGCTCAGACCTTATAGGCATGAAAACGAAGACCTTATTGCCATTTGTAGATCACCTTATTTTCATTTATAGATCAACTCAGCAGAGCCTCAATGATTATCTAGAAAAAGCCTAGTGCTCCTCCTACTTGGTAGATGAACCAAAGCTAATTTGTTTTCAAATAACTGCAATTGTTTAATCATCCTAGCAAAAGCCTAGTGCCTTAGGGGATAAATGAAAACTTAACTAATTTTCAAGTAACTACACCCAACCTTGAATCCACTATGCTTCTTCAGAATCATGATTCAGCCCAAATTTTTACCCACGGGATCACTATTCAGAAATGTGTCCTCCAATGAACTTATATTCAACTCATACCTGAGCTAATTAACATTTCGAAGCTTCCAAAAAAAGTCCTACTTATCTTATCCATTCCAGAGACAATGATACAAAACTATTTGTTCATTCAATTTTCTTTCATTTAATATAACTTAATTTCTTCCCAACTTTTCCTTTTGGTCATCATCATAACCACTCAGCATTAAGCATGAGAGATGTTTTTGTGACTGGAATTCTTTGCTTTTTCTTTGTATCTATTATGTTTCAAGTTTGAAACGTCTGTCATAACAGCCGCTGACGTCTCTTTTGTTTTTTTGCTGTGGATTCGTCGTTGCGGTCACATGGAAAGCAGATTCATGGAGCAAAATGTGGCAAGGCAGAGCGGCTGTGGCATGCCATGATCATAATCTTGTCTGTGCTCATGACGTTGGCCACCACTTGTGCTGCACTGAGAGTCGTTATACTCAATTCCAAGACTTATGATTTATTTGCAGACACTTAACTGACTACACGCTTTTATGCCGTTTGTGTGTGTATGGGTATTTGCGGCTGCTTCTTTTTGTCTCCTTTTGTTTGTTTGTTTTTCTTTTTTTGGTTTTTCTTTTAATTTTTATTGCAATTTGTTACCATCAATGATGGCCAGGTGCTTGTTTGTTTCTGAAGTCACAGAATGTGGATTCAAAGCTTTACTATGGTCTTGAGGATGAGGTTCCGACCCTCCCAGGATCAGCTTGACGAGATGAACACAGGCTAGGAGTAATGATCCCTTTTAACGATGGTTGAGTTCGTTATGCACTTGTTGATATATATCTAGTATGAAGTCTATCTCTAGTATTAGGTCGCATGTTCAATGCTCAGTATGAATACTAGTAATTCAGCTAGAAAATTCCTCTGAGTCAGTTTGAGTCAGGTATCAAACAATTGAATAATTCAGCTAGAAAATTCCTGTGTCAGTTTGAGTCAGGTATCAAACAATAGAACGCAAGTTCAATTCTCAGTTGCTCTGAATACAACTTGTAATTCAACTAGTAAGCTTCTTTGACTTTGAGTGACCGGGATCAAGCACTCTTACTGGGTAAAATTTGGTATTTCATTTTAGTGTATTATATAGGCAAAATTTGTACTTTTTCGGAAAAACTTAAATGGTACAATACGTCCACACAAGTTTGCAGCTCATGGTGCTAGCCGGCTATAAACTATATTTTGTAATTTAACCAACTTCAGCGCAATTGCTTTTCTTATGAAATTTGCATAAAGTGTCTATCGTAATTCGAGGAAAATGGTATACATGAATTATAAAGAGATAGAAACAATGATATAAAGTTGGTTTTCATCCACTTTATTTTAAAAACATAATTTTAATATTTGTGGAGTAGGATTCCTGTTTTACGTTGGTATGCGTCTCTACAACAAAAATAGCATTCAGGGATTCTTGTAACAGGACACGTTTCCGAATGTTTTGGGCTGCAAGTGCAACATCACAACATCAGTATTGGTTGACCATAATTTAAAAAGTCACTAAATATATTTTGTCGGGATGTTGCGAGAATCGAAAAAAATCAGCAAATCTTGTTGCAGCTTATTTAAAATCTAGAAAAGAAAAAGGTTAAACCTAATGATTTTTATCAAAACATAAGGTTTTTACTAAAAGTCTAACTCGGATCAGCCAAATTCTGATGCAGCAATGAATCATTTAAGCAGCAATTATCCGGATTGAAAAACACACTTGTTTTGGCAGTCAAAATGCATAAAAGGTACCAATAATAACTGTTTATTTTTTAAAAAACTGTCAAAATAGTTTATTGTACACATTGCATATTTCAAGAATAACAAATTTATCCCTGATTTTCAATACCCAGAAAGCTGAATTTTTTAAATAAAAGTATTCTTTTTCATGTCCCAGTTGCATTGGCATAGTGTTCCGTAAAAACAATGCCATCGCCGAATACATTTAGCGATGCCTCCTAACGTTCCAGTGTCTTAAAACATGTGAAACATTCAAATACAAAACTTCTGACAGGAATTTAGAATAATGGAAGCATTAGTAATCTCCTTTCTTGGATTTATATATAATCTGCAGTCCCGTAATCAAATTTCTTTCCATCATGTGTGACTGATGATTTTATAAGAATACCAATCAGAATTCGTGTGGAATTTGTTCGGATTTGGTGACTTCCACTTTTGCTGTCAAAAAGGACCCCAATTGGAATATCTCTCAAACCACCCCACGATTCACTCTATTTTGGATTCATGGAATATGGCACAGTATTCCACCACCTTACCATTCGCTCGGACATGGTTACATGTGTTCTGTTCAGGGTATAAAGGAAGGAATCTATGATATGATTGGTAGCCAATGTGTTGTAAGGATGAAAGTATAATTGGTATAATGCAGGATGATTGTTCAACCATCATGGGTATACTATGTGACATGTATTAACATTGGGTTGCAAGCAAACTACTAACTCACAATGCTTTGTAAATCTATGTTGGAAGTCTTTCGATCAACCAAAAGTCTCCATGCAAGTGTGAATGTGAGTTTCCGATTGCAGGAGGCCTTTCAGAAGCAATTGCTAGGAGGCAGACACACCACCTCATAATGCATGTAAAACTCTCATCAAAAGTGTATCCGTAGAAGTAACGAATTCCAAGTAATGGAGATCAACGAAAGCAAGGCATCTTCTAGAGTTGGCTGCGGGT
This sequence comes from Gnetum montanum, assembly GCA_015680685.1. NCBI lineage: Eukaryota > Viridiplantae > Streptophyta > Gnetopsida > Gnetales > Gnetaceae > Gnetum > Gnetum montanum. Next base: position 122,054 of record MNCI01029463.1, read on the forward strand.
AGTAACTCGTAGTACTTTATAAATCTATGCTAAAAGTCTTTCAATCAACCAAAAGCCTCTATGCAAATGTGAATGTGAGCTTCCGATTGCATGAGGCCTTCCAAAAGTGACTACGAGGTGGTTGCTAGATGCACCACCTCATAGTGCATATAAAAATCTCATGGGAAGTGTGTTCACAGACCAAAAGTACTCAATTCCAAGTAACTGAAGATCAACAAAAGTAGGGCATTTTTCGGAGCCAAGTATGAGTAGATTGCTATGAGCAGTAACTCGCAATGCTTTGTAAATTTGTGCTTGAAGTCTTTTGATCAACCAAAAGCCTCCATGCAAGTGTGAATGTGAGTTTTTGGTTGCAAGAGGCCTTCCGGAAGTGATTGCGAGGAGGTTGCTAGATGCACAACCTCGTAGTGCATGTAAAAATCTCACCAGAATCACATCTGGAGACCAGAAGCAATGAATTCCAAGTAACTGGAGATCAATGTAAGCAGGGCATCTTCTGAAGTTGGCTACAAGTAGACTACTATAGGTAGTAACTTGCAGTTTTTGTAAATTTGTGCTAGAAGTCTTTTGATCAATTAAAAGCCTCCATGCAGCATTGCATTGTGCTAGGAGGTTTCAGATTGCAGCATTGCGGCCAGTTCAAGAGTAGTAGAAAGAAGGTTCACGATAATTTCAAAGGTATGTATGGAGATTGATTTTAATTTATAAGTTGTATTTATTATTTACAATGTTTGTAGAATGTGGAATTGTTGTTTGAGTTAGTGCCCAAAAATCATTTTTGTTTAGATGTAAGGACACTGAGAGCATGTTGGTTTCTAAAAAACAACATTGCAACAAGAAATACAAGACCCAACAATTGGCCCTTTTTCAAAAAATGAAATAAGATAGTTCTATTTTTATGACAATGTCTTTGCTTGGATATACAAAGAAAGAGTGGATGAATTTATTGTAGGCAAATAAAGAAATGCAATGTTTCCTTATGAATATTTCTATAGGAACAAAAACCAACAAAAATGGGAAACCACTACACTTCTCGTACAAGGTAGGTTTTTTTGAATTTTCGAAAACGTCAATAATGTTTATTAAATATTTTGTATATTGCATATTTTTGGAGTCCTACCTCATGTGCATGAATATACATGAATCAATTATCATTGTTCATATGGCCTGAATGTTATTGTAAGGGTGGCACCTAGGGAAGAAAGAAAAAGAAACAAGACTAGCAGAAAGACTAGTTGCTGATGTAATTTCATAGTTTGCATTATGTGTGTCGTTGAGCATGTTCCATGCATTATATATAAAGAAATGAATCATGTTGACATGTTGAGAGCTTATTTTCATGGCTTGCTTAGTCCCATGTTAGATAAAAGAGATGCTCAATCAATACATATTTTTCCTAAGATACGTTAAAAGGTAGTATCATTATATGGAACAAAGGATTTTTAGTAGACATGATTTATGAGAGATATATTAAGGATCTATTCAATGAAGGGCAAGAATTCAAGGTATCTCAAAAGAGAGACCTATTTCTTTTGAAAAAGGACATTTACAATATTTGCAAAGATGTTACATTGGAATACAAAAAAAGTAAGCATGATCAAATTAGCACAAGGTTATGGTACCAAAGCACCATAGATTTCTTCTTTTACTATCAAGAGAAGAACATCAAACAATCTATCCCAACAATCATCGAGTTGCAATTGCCATGGATGTTGAAAAAGATGATAGGTCTATCTTAAAATAGCGTACTTGCTATGGATTCAACTTTCAACACCAACAAATATGGAGTAAGTAAATATTTGGGATATTTTTTAGAAACCATGTATCAAAAATATTTTGTATTGCAATTGGCTCATTTTTCTAATATAAAAGGTATTTTATAAACAACTCCATCTTCACATAGTCATGGCTTTTGAATCATATTACAATGGTCTACCTGTAGCATGGGTGATCTCCTCTAGGGTTGTAAAGAGGGATGTTATAGCTTGGCTTTTTGAATTGATGAGAAAATGCAGGTCTCAAGAATCACAATGGACAATAAATGCTTTCATGCTAGATGATTTAAAAGTTGAAATGAATGTTGTAAGGGAATAGTTATAACACTAAAATTTATTTTGTTATTTTAAAGTTTAGCTAAAAATATGGAGATATCAAAATTGAATGTAAAACATTATGTGAAATATTTAAGTTTGTATTTAGTTGTCCTATTTTTCTATGCATTTGGCATGTTTGGAGGGCATGAAAGAAGAACTTGGCAACAAAGGTTAGAGATTCTACAACAAGAAAGGCTATGACAACACATCTAAACTTTATTCTGAGTGAATGCAAAACTCCTATGGATGTAGCCGTGAAAATTAACAAGTTTGTCAATGAGCATTAATATAGCATTCATTTCATTAGTTACCTAAAGAGCCAATGGATAAACAGAGATAAATTTCGTAAGTATATATTTATTTGATGTTGCAATTGCAATTTTAATATATTTAGATTGTATTTTCCCTATTTAATTTTATTTGCTATGGGCTCAAAGGTTTATTTCTCAAGGATGTGGGCAAAAGCCTATCATGATATTCCTCATGCTCAACAACACACAAACAATGTTGTGGTGTCCTATCATGGATATTTAAAAGGAAAATTCTTGAGAGATATCAAAAATAGGAAATACCGTCACATTGATTAGCTTATATGGACTTTAACCAAGGTACAACTATTTTACTAGAATAATGTAAGACTTAAAACTATAGTATATCTAATAAATAGAAAGGATAGAGAAATCAATAAGAAGTCATGGGAAAAGGCAATTGAAATATGTGATGATGATTGCAAACAAGTACTAGATAAAGAAGATGAATATCTTGTGCGTAGTCAAAATTCTTTGAAATGGGATACTTGGTACAAGGTGTCCAAGGTGTTCTCCTTTAGTATTTCTATGAGTGTAGATGGTCTAGCCTCAATCATTTTTGCAAGCATTCAATGAAAGTTTTGATATTAGTCAAGGATATACTAGTGCATATAAGTTCTTCTTTAGATATGAGTATTTATATTCAAAAATCCCTTTTGAGCTAAATTCATTTATGCCTCATGAATTTCCAAGCCATGAAAAGGCATCACAGTTAGAGATGACACTAGAGACATTTGGATCCACCACCAGGAAATCAAATATTAATGGTATAGAGCACACCAGTATCTTTTCCATGAGCACAATAATATGGATGTTCAAAAATTAGATGAGCAATTTGAAGCATTCAAGGACAATGTAGATGAAAGCTTGATAGAAAAAATAGTAAAATTGAAAATGGCATTCAAAACTTTTGCAAAGAATATGCCATAGATAAAGAAAATGTTCTTGAACTTGAAAAATATGTTGAGCAAATTCAATCTAAGTTTTTGTTCTCAGTAAATGAAAATAGTTGGCTAAGTAACAAAAGATTGTCAAGTTGGGACAACCCTACTAAAAATCAACACCAATATCTATCTAATCTAAAATGCCACAAAAATGTTTATAGAAGGTAGAGATACATCCTAGGTCCAATGGCCTGAATTTGAATATCTAATTTATGATTGTTAAGTGTAACAATGTAACATTTCTTATTTTTATTTTGCAAAATGTAATGAAGATAGCCAAAGTTGTAACCAAAACTCATCTCCCTCACATTCAAATTTGTAGTAGTAGAATGTTTGGGTTGAAGGACAAAGAGAAATTTATGTTGTTGGCTAACTTTTGGATTGTGCAAAGCGCATAATTTTTGCTTCAGATGCTCCAAATTGTGTCTTGTTGTGTTCTTTGCTTGTAATTTCTTGAACATTTGAGTAGTAATTATAATAGATACAAATATTAAAAAAAAATTATCTATTATTCTATCCTATACACACATTTTTGGTAAACTATGAGGCTATTGCAGATAGCATCCACTCACACCATTAGTTTATGCTTTACACATTGATGAGTGGCGAGGTACCCCTACACTCAACCATACGAAATAAGCGTAGCACGTGTGATCCGGTCGAACTCCGCAGACTAAATGCCTAAAAGCCCCATGAAACACTTGGGGCTAATCATTCGTTATCTTCCCAGACTTACTTTTTGTTGTCACAGTGTATGGTTAAGTAAGTCTGAGGTATATGATTTTTATGGTCTTTTCTGGTTTTATCTCCTATGCTAAAGGGTGAAGGGTTGAGAGAGCTAACTAACTCTAACTAAGGACCTAAGTCTAAATTAACTAGCGTCAGCATCCGTTCCCACTTACTGTACACACCTTGAACTATGCAACTATGGCTACCAAACGCTAATCATTACTGGGATCACCATACGTAATGCACGTGCTCGAAGTGATTGTACTGAGGCACCTAACTAGCCTAAACGTAATGAGCAGCCTATTCCTTGACTAACCGTACACATCCGTAGATGCTTGTAATCAAGTCGTACTCATTCCGCACTCTAGGAGATAAGGGTGAGAGAATCTAATCACGATGAGTAGCCGATTCCTTGATTAGCCGTACACATTCGTCAATGCTCGTAATCAAGTCGTACTCATGCCATGCTAATGCATGTAATAAATAACATGTGAGAAATAACATGTAATAAATCCTATTCCATGCACTGCAAGGTTTATTCACAAAGCTTGTCTTTATTGCCGTACACAACTTGCGTTCAGGTACAAAGCTACTCGAATAAAGATTCGTTCACTTGGGGACTCCTACAGCGGGCACATGGAAAATATTCTATGTCTGGAGTGATCAAACTGCCAGAGCTTCACTACTTCTAGCCTAGGATGAGAAATGAGAGGAGTGCCGACTCTTATTTATAGATTTGGAGGCAGACCGCGATATCACGTATGCAATATCGAAGGGGACTACGCGATATCGTGACGGCCACGATATCACGGTGCATGCAATATCGCGTCTCATCATACTGCCATGACTGAATGAAAACTCATCCTTGAGTTCCTTACAATAATATCGGGAAGGTATGGAATTATTGAGGGGAATGGAACTAATGGGATGACATGTGAAAGGATCATTATTACAAGACTTGACAAAATTGGTGTTCATGACAACAAGGGTGAACACCTTATTACAATGACATCAGGCCTTTGTTGGCAGTTGAGAAAGAAAGAAAGAGAGAAAGAAGTGTTGCTGCTACCAATGCCAAGATTGCGCCTTCGTTGTCCATCCATAAGCGCGCCATTGATCTTGCTCCTTGCATCACTGCTTCTAGCATGGCTCCACTCCAAGTGTTTGCTCCAGATTCACTTCATTGTTTGCATGGTCTCCATCTGCACACACAACACAATCTTA
>MNCI01029463.1:132233-166193 GCA_015680685.1 Gnetum montanum
TTCCCACTTACCGTACACACCCTGAACTATGCAACTGTGGCTACCAAATGCTAATTGTTACTGGGATCACCACACGTAATGCACGTGCTCGAAGTGGTCGTACTGAAGCACCTAACTAGCCTAAATGTAATGAGCAGCCGATTCCTTGACTAACCATACACACCCGTAGATGCTCATAATCAAGTCGTACTCATTTCGCACTCTAGGAGATAAGGGTGAGAGAATCTAATCGCGATGAGTAGCCGATTCCTTGATTAGCCGTACACATTCATCAATGCTCGTAATCAAGTCGTACTCATGCCGCGCTAATGCATGTAATAAATGACATGTAAGAAATAACATGTAATAAATCCTATTCCATGCACTGCAAGGTTTATCCACAAAGCTCGTCTTTATTGCTATACACAACTTGCGTTCAGGTACAAAGTTGCTCGAATAAAGATCTGTTCACTTGGGGACTCCTACAGCGGACACATGGAAAATATTCTATGTCTGGAGTGATCAAACTACCAGAGCTTCGCTACTTCTAGCCTAGGATGAGAAATGAGGGGAGTGCCGCTTCTTATTTATAGATTTGGTGGCAGACCGCGATATCACATACGCGATATCGCAGGGGACGATGCAATATCGCGTACATGATATCGCATGGGATGCGATATCGCGACGGCCGCGATATCGCGTACGCAATATCGTGGTGCATGCGATATCGCGTCTCATCACACATGATGCTTGTAATTTTTTTTTTCCAATACATGCTACTTGCATGAATTCATTAAAAAAGAAAAAGAAACCATTTCTTCACAATGCAAGCTCATGCTACTTGCAACATTTCATCGAACTATGCTTCATAGCAGATAATGCAAGACACGAAAAAAATGGCAAACTACGAGTTTGATGCGAAACACTAGTACATGTGACTCGCATGTAAATGTTGAAATCAAGAAGCATTTCAATCGTCAGACTGTGAGTACATGCTGATCACAATATCAAATGTAACTACACTTTGCAACATGTCATGGGACACACACATATGCATATTAAACTGCAAATGATCCTCACACTATCTTATAGGATTGTGGTTCATAGTATTTAATGCAAGACACATATATGAAAGTTAAACTTCAAGATAAATGTGATTCGCAAAAGCTCACATTATGCCTAAAATGTGAAAAACTAAAAAAACGTTATTGCAAAAATGACACATTACAACTATTGCAACCTTGCCTATAGCAAACTGCGGAGAAGCAAAGTGCACTGACTGGGACATCACTGTTGCTACCAAAGATAGCTAATAGTAGAAATTATTACTACATATAGCAATGATGGGTAGGGTATGTTAAAGACTACTAATTTTACAATTTATTTTATCAATTTTATTATCCTAGGGTTTTCTGCAACCTCATGCAAAGAAAAAATTTAAAAGATGTTGTGTATGTAGACTTTTAGAACTTCTTTGTTTCATTCCTCATGCCTCCTGGTATTGCGAATTTTTTTTAAATTGAAGTTAAATTTCGAAACCAGTACTATTTTCTAGGGTATACTCCAGGTGTAGAGTAGAGTTACCAGAAATTTGATACAACGTCAGTTTAACAAAGATGACCAATATGGGTTTTATAAGGGTATGTTTGATAACATGTGTTAGTCGATGCCTTATTTAGATATTTGAATGTGTTTAAGGAAAAGTAGTGACGACTAGGGCTCTATATAATATGTTCCAATTTCATTTTATGCTAAGTTAATAAACACTAGTTTTGTATAGAGTGCATGCAATATCAGAACCATATCTGATAAGCCATATTCCTAATCATCACCACCATAGTCCATAAAAATGTACTTGTGTGCTCTATCTTCAAATTATCTAGATCCATTTTTCTTTTAAATTTTAGAGTATGTGCATATGGAATGCAACAAAGATTCTAAGATGTTTGTAACTAATTCTCCTACCACTCCATTCAATCTCTAGTACTCTTACATCTAATAATTTAGCATGGCATTCATTAACCAAATACACAACAATTTTTTCTTAACCAAATACCAGAAAAATTTAAGCAATCTAAATTGTTTTAAAATGTGATGAATCTCAACCAAAATTTTTCTATTGTATCTTTTAGCAACACCATTTTGATATGTTATGCCAAGGACTATTTGCTCATGTTTCAAATGCATTAAGTAATATTCTTCTACATTATTGGTATTCGAAGACTTAATTTACCAACCTATCTTATTTTCAACTTTAGTATTAAATAATTTAATCATATTCATGGTCTGATTTTACTTTCTATGACATACAACCAACTTATTCATAGACTTTGTTTTCTTCATCATCATTGACAAATGAAAATGTATGGAGATGATTCCCTATCATCCCAAAAGATTACATAAAATATCTCTTATTATTCTATTCTTCTGCTTTTGCATACCTTTTTCTAACACATGTAAGGGTAGACCAAAAACTTGAATAAATACTAATTTATCAAATAATATTTCAAAGAGAAAAAAGAAGTCAACTATGGACATTTACCTTCAAGTGATCTATATGAAATGTAGGAATCACAATTTTTCTATGTTTTGCCAATTTGTCCCTAGTTAAGCCAAGTAGTCCCTTACCAAGAAGTTGCCTAACCTTTGGATTGGGATGCCTAGGTTTCAATCCAAAACTTCCACTCTTGTCCATCAATACATCTTTAATGAGCTCTGGATAACCCAAATACAATGGACCTTGTTTCCAATCCAGAAAACAAATTCTTTTCCTATAAACAAATAGAGAGAATAATCTATTTGCATGCAATATTACAACCATTTAAATTAGCAAGTCCAGTGAATGTATAGCAAGACACCAATGCATAAAGCAACATTGAACTAATGAGGACTCCTAGAAATGATAAAACAAAAGGGATGTACTGGTATGCATTCAAGGGTTTTTGATAACACTTGGTAGAAAGGATACTAGTGTCAACAAAATGAGGACTTCTAAAAAAAGTAACATCCAGGATATTAACTACAGAATCAGAAATGATGGGGGTAATGTTGATTAAAGGATAAACATTACCATATCAAGAGAGTAGGAGAGAAAGGAACCTTTAGAGCCATTCCAAATGCCAAAGGCATCATCGATGAATCTTTTGAAATACAAAAGATTTTGGGAATTGGGAGTATGGAAAACTCATTTTTCAAGATGGCATAAAAGAAAGGCATGCGTAGCCAACAACAAAGTTGCTACCCATTGCAATGCCTCTAATCTATTTAAATTTTACTCTGTTGAATTATAAGTAGTGCTCTCGAAGCACCAATGAAGCAAGCTCTAGAATGATGTTGCTGTAGAAATCCTGCAAAGGGAATGGGTTTGTAGAAAAATATGTTCCAACCATATCTTTAAGGACAGCAATGCCATGATCGGTGAGGATGTTGGGATAAAGAGATTCTACATCAAATGTAAACAAAAGTATGTTAACAGGTAGAACTCTTGAATAGAGATCACGGATCAGGGAAAATGAATCCTAAAGGTGATATGGTTGGGAACAAAGGATGAGAAACAACAAATAATGGAGAAGGCGAGAGGTGGGTTCAAGAACATAACCTGTGTAGGAGCAAATCAGGTGGCCAACCATTACAGGTTTATAAATTTTAGGGATTAAATAAAAATTACAAGGTTTGAGAGCCTTGAATTGAAGCAATAAACCCTTAAAATATTTGAAAACCTGTAAGAAACAGTTGATGATGAAAAATAATTGACGATGAAGATCATCCCATGAAATAGAATCCACATGCAAATAAACATCCGAATCAAAGAGTTGTCTGGTTGCTTCTTCAAGATACCAGAAGGAATCTAAAACACAAACTCTAAGATTTTTATCTACAGGTTGAATAACAATGTTTGTGTCTTTTTAAACTTTTTGAAGTGCTCCAAGAAGATGACGGGGAAGAGGTAGCCAATGGTTAAAATCAAGAGAGGAGAGTGCAGCGTCAAGGAAAGTGAGGTAATTGCGAATGCAATTTTCGAGCTTGGAATTGAAACTCCTAATTGGATTATTCCAATTATTACATTGTTGGAGTTTCATTTTAGCAACTTGGATTTCCATAATAAACGGTGTAGATGAAAAATTATCTTTAGGTTTATTTTTGAAAAAATTCCAAAGTTTGAGAAGCCTGGCAAAAGTTGTGAATTCTTTTATAATGGAATCTCGATCCATGGGGAGTGGTCGAGTGATGAATTTAAGTCCATAACCCAGAACTTTAAGTTCATTTACTGAAAGAGTGTGTGATGAAAAGTTATAAATAGCGAAATAAGAGATGTGATTTTTGATTTTGCAAACTATTTTATGCGCAAAAAGCAAACGAGTATACAAAGTCTAGTTGATGGCAAGTGGAGTGCAAAATTTAGTGGATGAAGTTATGGATGTGTGGTGCAAAAATCGGCAAGTGGAGTGCAAAATTTAGTGGATGAAGTGTTTAGGCAGTGGCACAGATGGCATAGGGGTAGATGGGAGAGGAGGATTTAGATGGCATAGGGGTAGAAGAGAGAGGAGGATTTAGAGGGTTGTTTGGAGGATTATTTTGGGCAGACTCCAAAAGGGATGGCACAAAGGCAACTGGAGTGGAGTTTCAAGTTGTCGCATAGGGAGTGGTTGGGGATGGATGAACATGAAATGTGATTTTCCGGGGGGTGGGGGGTGTGGGAGCGGGGCCGCCTTGGTGAATTAACCCCTCCAAAATTCACATCATTATTTAAAAACAAAATTAGAACCAAATTTGAAACCAATGCCACCCTGCAGAGAGCTTTGAAACCCTAAAATTTTTTTGTCAGTTCTAAAAACCCTCCTACTACCATCGTTGCCCTAAGCGCTGCCATCGATCTAAACACTGTCGCCCTAGGCACCATCATCGTCCATCTGAGCACTATTACCGATTAGAACACTGTGGCCCTAATTGGCACCGTTGATTTGTGCACCGTTGCCATTACTATTTGAGGGGGCCTGTTGAGCGTTGTTATTGTGGTCGCGGCTACATTTGAAACCTGCAACCAATTCTCCACATGCAGGCGTAGGTAGCCGATCAGATCACATGATGCCGCCATAAGTAGAGCCCTATGTGATGCCGCCATAAGTAGAGCCCTATGTGTTGCTTTGCATGTTGCTTTATGCACTGTGCTTGTCGCTTCGCACGCCACGTGCACCTCATGTGTTGTGCCTACCACCACGTTCATAGTCGTAGATCTGCAGAGGGCCAAAAGATTGAGTGCTTAGAAATTGCGCTCTGCCACTTTGATCTAGAAAACACTCATCATGATCTACAGTCTATGCACTATAAGAAACAAATTGCATGTTGCCAACACCTTAAGATCTACCACAACCGCTGTGAAAACCTCGTTGGCCACCACGCACACCTCCACGAAAGCCTTGTGCGAGGCCACGAGTGCCAAATGCCTCTAAAAAATCTACAAAACCTGCAAAATTTTGAAAACTGAAACCCTACTAAGAAAAAGGGTCAAAACCCTGCTGTGAATTGGGGCTAAAACCCTATTAGGTCACAAAGGATTTTAGGTTACAACAAATTCTATTTTAATCTTGTGCAGCTAATAGAAATACAGGTATTTTAATCTTGTGCAGCTAATAGAAATACGGGTAGAAAGCAGAGGAGGAGGAAAAAGAACAGAAACAAAAGAAACTCCAAATTGACATTAACCATATAAAGCTAAAACACAACACGTTTGCGAGAATTCTCACCCCTCTTTAGTATGTCTTAAACTTACAAAGTCAACATAAAGAGCACAAGTGTTGAAGTGCTTAATTTAAATTGTCTCATCTTAAGAAATTTAAAATTTTAGGGCTTTGGATAAATTTAACTGGACCCCACTTATTCTCATCGAAGTGGGGATAAGACTAAGCACTTGAATCTATTCTTAACAAGGAGTGAATGCAACTTTCTTGGATTACCCCAACAAGCGACCACATTTGGAATAACTTTCTAGAGAGTTAGATCTTTTTGGTGAAGCCGATCAAGTATATGATTTAGGAGGGCCCTCACGTTCAACAATTTAGTAGAAGTACTAAAATCTAATTTGAAGACAAGAAGGGTCCATTTCTTAATATGAACGTTATTATTTTGATGAAGTCTATCCAGAAGTGATCAAAGAAAAGCAATAGGAACAAGGTTGAAACATTTGACCAATGGGCAAGAAGGATATTCTCGAGCATGAAGTCGTTGAAAGAGTTGCTGCCAAATTTGTTGAAAATTGTCAAGACATGATTCCTTGATGAGGTATCTTTTGAGTTCTACAATGATGAATGCTTTTTTCTGATAGAATGGATTCCATGAGGAGAAAGGGATGTACTAGTATGCATTTAAGTGTTTTTGATAACACTTGGTAGAAAGGATACTAGTGTCAACAAAATGAGGACCCTTGAAGAAAGTAACATTCAGGATATTAACTATAAAATTAGAAATGGTGGGGGTAATGTTGGTTAAAGGATAAACATTACCATATTGAGAGAGTAGTAGAGAAAGGGAATCTTCAGAGCCATTTTAGATGCCAAAGGCATCATTGATGAATCTTTTAAAATACAAAAGATTTTGGGAATCAGGAATACTGAAAACTTGTTTTTCAAGATGGCATAGAAAAAGGCATGCGTAAACAACATCAAAGTTACTACCCATTGCAATGCCTCTGATATGTTTAAATTATACTCTGTTGAATTCTAAGTAGTGCTCTTGAAGCACTAATGAAGTGAGCTCCAAAATGGCATTGCTATAGAGATCCTACAAAGGGAATGAGTTTGGAGAAAAACATGTTCCAACCATATCTTTAAGGACAACAATGCCATGATCGATGAGGATGCTAGGGTAAAGAGATTCTACATCAAACATAAACAAAAGTATGTTAACAAGTAGAAATCTTGAATGGAAATCATGAATCAGGGCAGATGAACTCTAGAGGTGATATGGTTGAGAACAAAGGATGGAGCAAATAATAGAGAAGGCGAGAGACAAGTTCAAGAACATAACCCATGTAGGAGCAAATCGATCAGCTAACCATTATAGGTTTATGAATTTTAGGGATTAAATAAAAATTATAAGATTTGGGAGCCTTGAATTGAAGTAATGAATCCTTAAAATATTTAAAAACTTGTGGGAAATAGTTGATGATGGAGTACAATTGACGATGAAGATCATCCCATGGAATAGAATCCACACACAAATAAACATCTAAATCAGAGAGTTACATGGTTGCTTCTTCAAGATAGTAGGAGGAATCTAGAACACAAACTCCAAGATTTTTATCTGCAAGTCAAATGACAATGTTTGTGATTTTTTTAAAGTTTTTGAAGTGCTCCAAGAAGATGACAAGGAAGAGGTAGCCAATAGTTAAAATCAAGAGAGGAGAGAGCAACTTCAAGGAAAGCGAGGCAATTATGAATGCAATTTTCGAGCTCAAGATTGAACCTGCTAATTGGAGGATTCTAATTATTACATCATCGGAGTTTCATGTTAGCAACTTAGGTTTCCATAATAAATGGTGAAGATGAAAAATTATCTTTAGGTTTATTTTTGAAGAAATTCCAAAGTCTGAGAAGTCTGGCAAAAGTGGTAAATTCTTTTAGAATGGAATCTTGATCCATGGGGAGTGGCCAAGGGATGAATTTAACTTCATAACCCAAAACTTTAAGTTCGTTTGCTAAAAGAGTGTGCGATGAAAAGCTATGGATCACGAAATACGAGATGTGATTTTCGATTTTGCAAACTATTTTACAAGCAAAGAGTAAACGAGTGTATGGAGTCTGGTTGATGGTAGGCAACCAAAAATTTAAACACGATCATGATGGGTTATGGATGTGTGGTGCAAAAATCGATGGGTGGGTGGTAAAATTTGGTGGATGGAGTGTTCGGGTAGTGGTGCAGATGGCGTAAAAGAAGAAGGCGGAGGAGGCTTTGGAGGGTTGTTTGGAGGGTTATTTTGTGCAAACTCCAAAAGTGATGGCCCAAAGGCAACTGGAGTGGAGTTCAAAGTTGTTGCAAAGGGAGTGGTTGGGGGTGGATGAACATGAGATGTCATGGGGGGTTTTGAATTAAATTTTAAATTCGAGGGTGGGGCCTAGCCCGTGGTGAATTGGTTCAACTGGGCTCTTTAAGTTTAAATTATTATTAACCCCTCCAAAATGTACATCATTATGATTGTGGTTTCAAGTATTCCTAGGTGAATAGCGATTGGTTTGCTGTTGGGCTTGTGAGACTGAGAGGCAAGGGTGTTCTGTGGAAAGACGTGGGTGAGAGACACGTTTTGCTACGAGAATCTGCGATTTTTCGTTTCTGGTTGAAATCAGGCATTTTTTTGGTCGATTCGATTTGTGGAGGATTTGACGTCGAGACCCTCATGGTGGATCGTAGATTTGTTTGGCTTAGGATTTATGCTTGTGGTTTTCATTTCTTGAACCATTTTGGGCCAAAACCAGCAAGCACTTGAACAGGTTTTGCAGGATTGCATGTGGGACCCTTTACCTTCTATAGTGCCTACGTTATCTGTTAATAAGTACCCAATGAGTTTGTTCCTTTATGTTTGTTTTCTTTTTTTTAATATTTTCTCTATTTTGATTCTCTGAATTGGCTAGGCTTAGGTCCAACAGGTCTGCATGACCCAATCTGTTTTGTCTTCTTACTTTGATGTTGGAGGAAAAAAATGTAAAATAATGGAATCCTCCAACATTGACTCACAGCCTACTGACAGCTCCACCAACATGAATTCTAATGATACTATTTTACATTTTGATTTCCCTGAAGACATCTTTGACCAAATCGTACCAACCTTTACTCACCTTTACACAATTAGCTTTTTCACTGATAGGATTCCTCCTGCCTTAGTGTTCTAGGATTGGGTTAAAAAATTTTGGGAACCCCATAATATCAGAATAACCCTAGCTTCCAATCTTACAAAAGGCTTTTTTCTGTTCACTTTTGAAACTAAGGCTATGGCAAAGTTCATGAAACAACAATCAATTTGAGATGTTTATGGATCCTTTTTAGTCCTTCAACCCTAGAAGGAAGACTTCGATCCTAAAAAAGCAAGCAAAAGTATTTTTTCGATCTGGATTGAATTTCCAGGACTCCCTACTCATTTTTCTCCCCATGTTGATATCCTTGCTGCACAAGTTGGGGAAGTCATTGATATGGTGGCCTTTTCAGGTTTCCATCCATGACTAACTTGAAGAGTGTGCGTTAAAATAGATATCCAAAAGCTGCGTCCTGATTCACTGGAAGTTAATGTGAAAGGAAAGACTTTTGTTCAAAAAATTTCATATCTTACACTTCCTAACCGTTGTTACTACTGTCTCGATCTGAACCACCATAAAGTTCAATGTCCAAAGTTACTGGCTAAGCTTGAAGCCGAGCAAATTTTAGCAGAACAAGTTAGTGAAGAACTAAAAAATCAAAACATATCTCAGGACATCGGAAAGGATACTATCGAGGTCGCTCAACTAAACCTCCTTCTTCAGATTCTAAGGTGTCTGATGTGGAAGTTATGAAAATCGAGGATACTGATGCTACTAAGACTCCTCTTAATCAAGAAGGGGCCCCAAAAGACACTACTAGTGGCTGGGAGTGTGTTACCCGAAAATCTTATGCCTCAGTCACAAGAGATAACCCTATCTTTAGTGCTTTCTCTAAAGGGCATCGATCCTCAACTAGTGCTAGCTAGTCCATTAACAAAAGAATAAGTGCTCGGCATCCTCTAGTTAACAACTTTAAATCTAGGAATTCTTTCAAGGCCTTGGTGGTTGAGGAGGATCCTCCTTCTTCTACACAAACCCAATGAAGTGTTGTTCATGGAATGTTAGGGGCCTCTCAGACCCTCGTAGAAGATATATAGTTCGAGATTATATTTGGAGACATTCCTTTAACATTGTTTGTTTTTAAGAAGTTAAAATCCAAGGATTCAATCTTCAAATCTGCTGCCAGAGCATTTTTTCCAATAGTTCTTATGTTTCTACTCACCATGAACATGGTAAAGGGAGGGGGCTATAATTTTTCTCCATAATAAGTGGCAAGAGTCTATTCTTAATCACGGTTGTGATAATTTAGGGCATTGTAGTTGGGTTCGATTATGGTACGTTAATGAAATCTTAGGGATTATCTCCATTTATGCTCCTTGTCACTCAACTGATCAGAAGCTCTTGTGGAATTGGCCTAGGCACAACATACCCAAAGCTAAGTGGATTATTGCAGGGGACTTCAACATGACTGAGTATCCAAAGGATAAATTTGGAGGGCAAAGAGGTGGTTTAGATAATAGGGAGCTTTCTGAGTAGCTCTCATTGAAACATCAATTAAAGTTGCAAGAAGCTAATGAAAACTACTCCTCTTCTAGTACTTCTAACTAGCTTACTTGGAGTAACACTAGACATGGTACTTTTTACATCTCTTCTCGGTTGGATCGGGTTTATCTATCTACGAATCCTCTTATTCATTTTACTTCTACCAATGGTGCCCCTATCTAAGCAAATTATACCTAGGTTTTGTCAGATCATTATCCTATTCATTAGTCTCTTTCCCACTCTGGTAACTCCTACTCTTCTAACGATCTTCATATTTTTAACATTTCCTTTCTTCATAGTAACTCCCTTTGCTCTCTATTGATGCAAAGATGGAATTTGCATCCTAAACCCCTTGGTGAAGATGGTTGGATTGATTGGTGGACTAATGCTTGTACCCGCCTCCAACAGTTTTCCAAACATGCATGTAAATTGGTAGCTTCACGACTATGTTCTTACAAGTCCAACCTTCATAAGGAAATATCCTTACTTCAAAATACCATTAATAAAGATGAAGTTACTGAGGCCCAATTTAGTCATTTGAAACTTGCCAAGGAGAACCTATGTATAATGGATCACTATGAAGCTAGAGGTGCTCACCTCCGTGCTCGTCTCTCTTGGCTCCGCATGGGTGACTAGGCTACTAATGGCTTTTTTCATCTCCTCAAAGGGGGGAACCCATCTCATAAAATTCTAGCTATTCAAGTCGAAGATAATATCTTCACCTCCAAGGATGACATTTTACAGGCCTTCTTTGAGTTCTACTCTCAAATTTTTCGAAAAGAGGCGATTGACCCCACTATAGTTAATACTTGCTTAGGAGCTATTACTCCTTTTAATTGCTCCATCTTTGGTGATGCTTCTCTTCTTTCCAAACAGGATCTTGGTAATGCTCTTCAACAACTCCATGATGGTAAAGCCCCTGGTATGGATGGCCTTCCCATAGAATTTTTTAAGAAATTATGGCCTACTCTTCAAGACATTGTTTATAGTGTGTATAAGGAAACTCTTAGGGAAGGATCCTTTGGTAAGCAGATTAATGCTGGTATTATTAAGCTTCTCCCCAAGTTAGGAGATCGTATGAGCATAAGTAATTAGTGCCCTATCACTCTTTTAAATGTTATCTATAAAATAGTTGCCAAAGCTATAGCTAATGATGAGTGGCAAGGTACCCCTACACTCAACCATACGAATACGAGCGTTCTCACGTGCGATCTAGTTGAACTCCGCAGATGAACTAGTTGTGGCACCTAAATTGTTATCCTTAGGTCGCAGTTCGTTGTCTTCCCACCTCACTAGTATTAGCTTTTTCACATATGGTTTAGTCCAAAGTGAGGTGTATGATGTGTTCCTAATTCTAACGCTACTCCTGAAGGCAGTGGAAAATAATATTAACTACGCTAAGCTAGGAGGAAAAAGGGTAAGAAAATATAATCTAGCCTAAGTGCGATGAGCAGCCAATTCCTTGATCATCCGTACACATCTTAGACCTTGTGCATGACTACCACTGGGATTACCAAGCACAGATCCTAGGTATGCGACTGGGATACCAAGTAGTCACACTTAAATGCTCGTAATGAAGTCATACTCATTCTGCGTTACTAGGAGTTTGAGGGTGAGAGAGAAAGTAGTAAATAACAAATAAATAAATAAACAAAGTGAATGCTACAATGATGAAGTAATCTCAATCTTTATTGTCGGTCATGTGCGCGTCCAAGTACATCACACTCAAATAAAGAATGTCGTACAATTACATTCACCACACTGTGGGCAGACACGGGAAAATAATCTATCTCTGGAGTGATCAAACTACCAAAGCTTCGCTACTTCTATTCTATTCCTCTCAACAAGGGAGAGCCGCTTCTTATTTATAGACATTGCGGCAGACTGCGATATCGCATATGTAATATTGCAAGGGATGCGATATCGCGGCCCATGCGATATTGCGTCCCATCATACCCCCACGACTGAATAAAAACTCATCCTCGAGTTACAAAGAGAACAAGCTCCATTGATTACACAGTGGATAGGTATGGGATTATTAACTGGAAAAAAGAAATGGAATAATGCCATAGTGTGGGAAGACAAAACACAGAAAAATGCTACAACTACAAAAAATGGGAACTCACGTAGTTCTTGGTGGCGGTGGCTCCTCCATGGGTGCTTTCCCTTTGTCATGTGCTCCAGGCTTTGAAGCTTGATGGTGTTGAGGTATGGCCTAGAGCTTCTCCTCTTCGGTCTGAGGGTCTTTTTCCATCCATGCAAATGTTCTGATGTTTGATGGAGTCGGCACCTCCCACGGATAGGGTAGTTGCAGGAACATATGGTTGGCTTTGACATACCATGCCGCGAACACCCTTCGTTCCTTTTCATAGGCTCTAGCCTTTTCCTTGTATTTATGAAGATCTATTAGCCATCGAGCCAAGTCAGTTGCAATGTCTTTCAATCCTTGGTAGCTTACCTTTACCACCTCAAGTTCAGAATTTGCGACATCTAGTTTCTCAACCAGCTTCTTGCGCTCTGCAAATTCTGCTTCATATTTGATATGGGTGCAAACTACCTGTTGCTCGAGCTCTGACCTCGAGCACCCTGCTATTAACATGGCAAGGTTGGCATATCTAAGGTTTTCCAACTCCATGTATTCTATCAAGTCCTGGATCTGCAGGTCCCTATTTTTAACTTCCGCTTGGTGGGCGAAGGTGTAAGTGTCCAATATGGTCCTCTAATCAGTGTGTTGAGCACTGATAGTGTTAATTTGAGCCTTGGCCATATAGATCTTCGTCTCTAGGATTTGTTTGTACATCCCTACCTAATCACGGAAGTGCTCCTTCAGCTTCTCATGTCGTTTAGCCTCATTCTGCCATGCACTTATCTCAATTGCTGACTTTTGGCGAATAGCGCGTACCTCCTCCATTGAGAGGGTTTAGTTTGCTCTGGCTAAACGGCTTACATCTTGGTTGACCCGAATGATTTGTTCTCGTAGTTGATGAAAGTGTTCATCGAGAACATTCTTTTGTTTCTCTACAGCGGTCAACCAAAGATTGTCTGCGACCAATTGCTTATTTTCTTCTTCTTAGGCCTTGAGTGCCTTAAGATGCGCATGGGTTTACGCTTGTGATGCGGAGGCATCCCAAACATCCGTCTCCTTTTCTCCTACCACCTTCTTATTCTCTGCTATTAATTTTGTTAGTTGCTCTGTTACAAAATTTTCTAACTGGTCTGTGGGAACAAATTGCAGAGGATCCCGCTGTGCTACTTGTAAGGCCATGAGCTACTCTTGTAATTTCTGCACTTCAGCTTCAGCATGCTCGGCCCTCACTTCGGATATGACCAGCTTCCCCTTTGTGGAAATAAGGTCTGATTGAATTGTTGTGACATCTTGAGGGATGTCAAACAAAGACGTCATTACTTGTCCTATTTGAAGCAATCTGTCAAGTACATCCTCATGTTCCGCAGGAGTCATTGAGGTCCCAGTAAGAGTTTGAGCATCCCGTGCTCCTAAGAGATTTGTCGGTGGCACAACAGGTACATTAAAGGATTCCTTGATGTGATCAGCGATCACTTTAGCAATTGCCATGACATTTTGGTGTTGCATGACCACCACAGTGGCCCCTTCACCAGTCTCTAACTACACTTGAAAAGATGTCGCGTTTCCTAAGATCTGTTGTGACCATCTGCTTTCCCCTCCTATTTGAATTGATAATTCATCCCTTGTGCGATCTACTGAAACTGTAGGCTGACTAGCATCGTTGATGACGCGGAAGAGGTTTGCGTCATCACGACTTCCCCAATTGACCATCTCAATAATGGCCCTAAGATGGCTCATCGACAATCTGTAGTTTTGTGGTGGTGGCGACTAATCCTGACCTGTGCCAGGCCCTGCTTCTTGTTGTTGGCTAGGACCTATGGTTGGAGGTTGACTGGGTCCTGCAAGTTGAGTTGCAGGTGGTCCAGTCATTTGTTCTTCTTCTTCATCTAGTCTTAGCTCTTCGCTAGTGCTCTTTCCTGGAGCTAGTGCCTTTAGTAATTCGGCATAAGAAGCATTCTAGGCTTTTTGGAGGATGTCATTAGTGTACC
Source organism: Gnetum montanum (assembly GCA_015680685.1). NCBI lineage: Eukaryota > Viridiplantae > Streptophyta > Gnetopsida > Gnetales > Gnetaceae > Gnetum > Gnetum montanum. Next base: position 146,612 of record MNCI01029463.1, read on the forward strand.
CCCGAATACCAGCCCGTTGGCATAGTTTTCTGATAAGACAAGGGAAGGGCAGCACCATCTTCCCTAACTTCTGTTCTTCAAATCGCCTTAGGATCTCCATCAAATATATATGGGGAAGGTTAGCGTTAACCTTTCCTATCAACACTGCACATCCTCTGGCTGCATACGTGGATATTCTTTTCAAGCCTTTTGTGGGGAAGAGGTGATATGTTCTGATTTTGAAATAAACTCGCTCTTCTATCGTCAGCTCACCAAATGCTTTGTCTTTGCCATAAGCCTTTTCTAACCAATCCTTTCGCACATCAGGGATAGGTGGATAGCTGAGCAACTTGGAGCCCTGAGTTTGGAAGGTTTAACACTTCCGAAATTGCCTGTGCAGAAAAGTCAACTATCACACCACAAATATTAACTGTGGTGCCTTGCTCCCTATTGTGCCAGAACTGGTATGTTTCACCTAAGTACTAGGCAATGCTTTTAGAGAGGACAGGCCATAAGGGAGACCCTTTGAGGTGATTCCTAATAGCCTCAAGAGCGAACTCTGCAAAAGATTTGAAGTTTAACTCCACAATCACCGCAGCGAATGTGGACTTCTCATAGATAGCCTGAACACATTTTAGGGGCAACGTGAGTTGTTGTCCTGGTTTAGGCGTAGTAGCAGCTTCTCCTTCTACCTACCTGGACCATTTGGTAGGAGGTTCATCTTGATGGATGCCTAATGATTGCACCTCCTATTCTACTTGCTGTCCAGTAGGACCTTGTCTTCCACCTCTCTGAGCTCGTTTCGTTCCACCTTGAACAGGACCCTCCTGCTGTGCACGTTTCAGGGCCATCTGCAATCACACGGGTCAAGCGTTAGTAAGGTTGTTTTCAAAGTCAAGTTATACCTTACTACTTGCCTTAATTAAAGATCTAATGTTATCACGTGTGATCGTGCCCAAAATTTTATAATAATGAGTCCTGTGACTTAGGTGGTTTCCATTTTAATCTCCCGATGTACCTAAGGTCATATGATTTTTGGCACAATTATTCTAAGTGTTAGTGTTAATTACCCTAATTGATGTCCTTTGGGCAATGATAAATTTCAAAAAAGTTAGGCACTTTTCGGTAAGTGTCTCTCCCCCACAACTAAATTGAACACTCCGGGTGCTAGCAGGTTCAAACGGAATTAAAATCGGAGCACTAGTAAGTGAGATATGAGTGAAAAAGCAAGGGTCACACAATCGCAAGTCGTAGAGAAAAATTTCAACTCCCCCTGTGTGAATGACAAAATGATGCTAAGTGTTGCGACGAGGGTACCTATTTATAGGTAAATAGGACGCGATATCACATACAATACATCGCGTAAGCAATATCATGTGGGACACGATATCGCGTACACGATATCTCGTCCCTAGTGATGTGAGACACCAAGAAAATACCAAATTTTTAATGATTTTTCTTAAAATTAATGTTGGAAATTGAGGACATTGTCAAGTATTAAGATGTCCTAGGGTAGTTTTATTGATTCGAAAGGCACTCTTAATGATAATGATGTGAACTTTAGCAATAAAAATTTGGTGGTTACGAAAAAAGAAAATGTAATGGTACATTGGAACGTTAAAGTGATAGAGGGATAATAATAGGGAAAGAAATTATGTGTTTGAGTTAGAGAATCAGTGAAGATTACAAAAAATTACACAAGTGGGTCCTCCCCAAAGTAGTTTCCAACATATAATGTCCTTGTGTAACCACACTTAAAGTGTCCATGAGCACTAGAAGGGTTAAATGTAATCCGCACTAATTTGAAAAAACACACACATGTAAATATCACTGGAATGAGATGAAAATTCTATGCTACATAGGACACAAGCTACAATTACACGAACAATGAGATGAGATGAACTATAGAAGGGATCGTAGAGATTGGGACATGAGATAACTGACCCAGGGCATAGTGAATCCTGCATGTAAAGCATGATTAATGTGTCATTAACCCATCGTTCCAAGATCAGGACCAAGTCCATTCCTCTAAGTAATGACATCGCATTGTTTCATCCCATGATGAGCAACTATGAGAGTACCATAACAACAAGGCGTACGATCACTTGGCGTTTAGTACAAGGGAGGAGTAATTTTTGTTTTATGGCACTTTGTTTTTCTTTTTCTTCTCCTTTTTTTTCACTTTACTGAATCTAGAGAAGCCGCCAAACTTCAGGCATGGATGCATGTCTTTCCAGTGGGACCCCCTAGAACAACATTTGATTTTTGAGTGCCCTTTTGATTACTCTTACTCCCATTTTTCATTAGATCTACAAGGATCTTAGTACGACCACGTTGCGTGATAACTCTCACAGACGTCACCAAAGAGAATCCACAAGTCCCCTTGATGTCACACCCTAATCATTCCCTCTTGGTCCATCCTTCTTCATTCTGGGTACAATGAACACAAAATTAATTTTTAAGTTTTAAAAATGTCAAGAATACCACTGTACCCTTGGACAAAACCTCTTATTTATAAAGTGGATAAGTGGGTGTAATGGGCTCACTATTCCAAATAATTGATCACTCATGACTTAATAACATAGAACACACCTCAACCAATGATCCACATGAGTGTTTTATTCATAGATGAGATTACTTACAAAAGCATGAAAAGACAAAAACACACAAAAAGATAACAAGATCAAACAAAAAGTTGAAAAATCAAAAATCAAAAAACAAAAAGTTGTAAAATTAAAGAAAATGAAAAATAGTTATTAATCCTGCTTGTTAGTAAAATGGGGGATATCCCCCATAACTAATCAGTTGAGTATGGCAAGGATTAGTAAATAAAGGTTGAGGATCCTTGCATGTTGGAAGTATTGGAACTTGACCATACTTAGCCCTTCGAGGTTCAAACACTTGATTATAGTAAGCATACTGGGGCACTTTATACGATGTAGTTCCTAGATAACGAGTTGACCCACTATGATGTTCATGACCGTTAGATGGTATGCAAGGATGGGGTTGTCGCTCTCCACGGTTGTGTTCATTGGGCCGGATTGTTGTTGGAGTGTGAGTTGGTGGCCTTGATGAAGTTATATGAGGCGCTGGGTTTGAAAGTAAGGGTGCACCATAGTGTGGGACTTGACCTGGGTTGGAAGATGCAGTGGCCTTGAAATTATGTTGTCCCTTCTTACGGCCATGTTTAAAGAAAGGACGCTTTTGATGTTGAGGAGGCTTTTCACTGCTGTTAGTAGCAGTAGCACAAGTGTTGTTCATGGGCTTTTTCTGTGGCACAAACACCTTAGGAACAATTTGTGGCAATGTGGAAGGAGAGAAAGGATGAGAATGTTGAAAGTTAGGAGGAGTATAAGGTGCACAAGGTGGCGGTTGTGTTCGAGGTATGGGTTGATAGTATTGCGGAGAATAGTACTGTGGTGAGATAGAGTATGGTGGCCCGAATGGAGAAACAGGATGTTGGACTTGATAAGCATTTGGATTCGAAAAATATGAAGAATGCCTTTAGTCTAAGGGTGGTCTCCCCCACAACTGGGATTGTTGCCACTGTGATTGAACACAGTATCTCTATATGAACTCTGGATGTAATGTGTTTCCCCAATGCTCATGTAAGTGTAACAATATTGGGCATTAGCCTTTGGGGTGATTGTACAGGCATATGTTGCATTCATACGTATGATTGGCAGTTGAACTCTTATTTGCTTTATCCCTTCTTTCCGATTGTCTACTATTTTGTCTTGCTTCTTGGGTTGTCAAAACTCTATCCCCACTGTTGTTGATATATTCTCCACACTTTTGATACATCCATTCTAACATCTTATTAATCTTTGCCTTGGCTTCTTCTAATAATTGTTGTATTGGCAAAGATGATGTTTCCACCTTGAGATTAGTTGATCTCTCCTTGTTATGATCCTGGACCTTTGTTGAGTTAATATTTTGGTCCCGTTGATGTTTTTCAACACTCTCCCATCTAGCCATTTCTCCTTCTTCTTTTGCTACCCGCTTAATAAGCTCTTGGATTTGATGGGTTCATAGTTCGTATAGCTGACCCCAGGCATATATTCCTAAGGTCTCTCTTGTTTCATTACGTAGCCCATCAATAATATGGTACATTAGCCTTTCCTCAGAAAACCCATGGCCTGGACAGTTGTTTAATAGTGCATAATATCTTTCTAAGGCCATGTCCAAAGGTTCATGTTTTGCTTGTTTCCATCCTTGGATTTGTTTCCTCAAGGCTAAAACTCTTGCATAGGTTTGATATTTTTCATTAAATACTTCTACCATTGTTGACCAGCGTCGTATTGAATTTGGTTTTAACGATCTATACCATACTTTTGCTTGGTCAACAAGTGTCCTAGGAAAGAGCCTACGTTTTTGCCACCCATTATCAATGTTATTCCATGTGCAGGCATCGTAGAAGGCTTGTAAATGTTGATACGGGTTTAAGTCATAGCCTCCTGAAAATTTAGGAAAGTTGTTTAAATCGAGCCTGGGGAGACGACTCTCTTTATGATGCCTACATGAGATTCAAACAGCCTCTTGTATTTGCGTTAGGCTTGTAGTGGCCAATGGGGGTTCATCGTCATCTTGTAAGTTATACTTCCATGTGTTGGGATGATGTTGTTTTCGTTCATGTTTATAAGAGACTCCCACTTCAGGTTGTATACTTCAATCTTCATCATCATATAGTTCGTTAGTTCGCCAATGAACTTCCTCACTAAGTGTGGCATTATCGTGTTCTTGTAGGAGAGGCATTGTTGTGTGTGAATTTATTTGACTTTTTTTTAATTTCTTTCTAAGAGATATATCATTAAGTTCTATATAGCGACCTTGTATGATATAACTAATCTAGATAACTAGCACCATCCCCAGCAACGGTGCCTATGATGCGTGGTGAGGTACCCCTACACTCATCCATACGAATACGAGCGTTCTCACACGCGATCAAGTTGAACTCCGCAGACGGACTAGTTGTGGCACCTAGATCGTTATTCTTAGGTCGCAGTTCGTTGTCTTCCCACCTGGACTAGTATTAGCTTTGTCACATATGGTTTAGTCCAAAGTGAGGTGTATGATACGTTCCTAATTCTAACACTACTCCTAAAGGCAGTGAAAAATAATATTAACTATGCTAAGCTAGGAGGAAAAAGGGTAAGAAAATCTAATCTAGCCTAAGTGCAATGAGCAACTAATTCCTTGATCATCCGTACACATCTTGGACCTCGTGCATGATTACCACTGGGATTACCAAGCACAGATCCTAGGTATGCCACTAGGATACCAAGTAGTCACACTTAAATACTCGTAATCAAGTCGTACTCATTCCGCATTACTAGGAGTTTAAGGGTGAGAGAGAAAGTAGTAAATAACAAATAAATAAATAAATAAATAAACAAAGTGAATGCTGCAATGATGAAGTAATCTCAATCTTTATTGTCGGTCATGTGCGCGTCCAAGTACGTCACACTCAAATAAAGAATGTCGTACAATTACATTCACCACACTGTGGGCAGACACGGGAAAATAATCTATCTCTGGAGTGATCAAACTACCAGAGCTTCGCTACTTCTATTCTATTCCTGTCAACCAGGGAGAGCCGCTTCTTATTTATAGACATTGCGGTGGACTACGATATTGCGTACGTGAAATCGTAGGGAAAGCACGATATTGCGTACGCAATATCGCGGGGGATGCGATATCGCAGCCCATGCGATATCACGTCCCATTAGCTAATAAACTTAAACCTTTTCTTCCTCATCTTATAAGCAAAGAGCAAACTGGTTTTGTTTAAGGCAAGTATATTTTAGACAACATTGTTACTACTATTGAGGGCTTGCACTGGGCTTCTTCCACTAATCAAAACGTCATTCTTCTTAAGCTTGATTTTGCTAAAGCTTACAACATGCTTGCTTGGTCCTTTTTTAAAAGTATAGTCAAACACCATAACTTAGGTAATGTTTTTGAGAGACATATCAATCTTGTTTTGTCAGAGGCCTCTTCAGTCATTTGCATTAACCGAACCTTCTCTAAGGTCATTAGCTTCAAAAATCAATCCGATAGGGGTGCCCTTTAGCCCCTTATCTTTTCATCCTAGCTGCTGATGCTCTTGGAGCTGTTCTTAGATCTCATAATGAATCTATGAGGCTAAGAGGTATCTTTCTTCCACAACAAAGAAAGGATCTTGTTTACAGCCAGTTTGCAAATGATACTTTTATACTTTGATTGAGGACCATAATAATTTTAACACTACCTTGCACTGCATAGATATCTACTGTACAGCCTCAGGAGCTAAGATCAATTGGAACAAAAGGCAAGCCATTCGATCTAGCTTCTCTCCTAGGCCTCCTTGGACTTATCATTTTGATATTAAGTGGCTATCTCCTACTAATATTTTCATCCCCTTAGGTATCCCTATTGCTTTATTTGCTACTCCCACTACCATATGGAACAATGTGGTGGAAAAGGTGAAACATAAAGCTTTGAAATGGGCTCCTAAACCCTTATCTCTTGCAGGTAGATTTATCGTAGTTAATCATATTTTGAGCTCCACTCATGTCTATTACCCTTCCTTTATGGCTCCTTCCAAATCTTCCTTTCAATGCATTAACAACATTCTTAGGAATTTCCTCTTGGGGGATAAGGATGATCACAAAGCTTTTCATCGAGTAGCTTGGGATACTTGCACTTTAAGTAAAGATCACGGGGGCTTAGGCCTTGCCTCTATTGAGCACCAGAGTATCCTCTTAGCCTCCAAATGGATGACTCGGTGTATTGAAGGAGATGAAACTTGGAAGATCCTTTTTAGGCATAACATCTCTTGTCTTGGTATTCACCATAGATGGCAAAATACTCATTGAAGCAATTGGATCATTAGTGAAGGCTCTCAGAAGATCAAAGGCTCTTTCTTGTTTAAGCAAATTTGGCGGTGTTGGAGCCAACTTAGAGGTTTGTTGCAATGGAAACCTTCCCAGATAAGCTTGCACTCTCTGTCGACACACTCGATCTGGTGGTTTCCTATTTTTAAAAAGAATGTAGGTTGTCTTTATGATGAATTCTCTCATAGAGCCAATCGTTTTGTTGACCACAATCTTCACCATATTGATCAATTATATACTCTTAGAAATGATTCTCCTACCCTCTCTTGGACACATGCAAAAGTAAAATGGGGGTTTCAAAGACAAGATATTATCATTTACCAACACATGAGCAAGTTCTCTCCAACTTTGCTGTGCATAAGTTGCATACTAATACTCCTTGGTATGATGATTGGTTTTGGCCGAACGGTTCCCCTCTTCGCTCTTTACGCATCTCTAAAGCCAAATCTTGGTTTCATGCGCAAGATTTTCAATTCTCCACTCTAAATAGACGTTGGAGTTTACATCTTGAGGACCACCAGTGGAAAATTATTTTTCGTTGGATTTGAACTTCCAAGGCCCAACCTAAACATCGTTTCTTTGTTCATCAAGGTCTTCTCATTGGACATAGGCTTCATTTCTTAGGAATTGATCATCCTAAATGCCCCATTTGTAAAACAAATGACTTTTTTCAACATGTTTTTTGGGATTGCTCATTCTCTCAACACATTTGGAAATGGTGTCAATCTCTCCAAATCTTCCTTCCTAACCATTCGATTGGTTTTCCTCAATGTATCTTTCAAGATGATTGTGTTAAGCATCACCTTCAAAAAGCTTGGAAAATCCTCTTATTTGAGATTATCTTCTTTATTTGGAAATGTCGCCTAGATGCTTGGTATCAAAACACAAACTACAATGAATTTGACTACGGTATAAAATGCTCTATTGCTAGTATTATTCAACTTCAATGTAGGCTTTATCAATAATATTACCTTTTTCTAATTGGTTTCACTTTGAGCCAGTTGTATTGATCTCCTTTTTCCGCTGTCGTGTGCAATAAGCTTATGTCTTGTTGCAGGTGACTAGCGTCATCTTGCAACATTGGGTGGGCTCTTTTAAGGTTTTGGTTTTACCCTCCCCCAAAATGTACATCATTATTTACAGGATTAAAAACAAAATTGGAACCAAAGTTGGAACCAATGCCACCTTGCAGAGAGCTCTGAAAACCCTCCTGCTACCATCGTCACCCTGAGTGTCGTTGCCAATTTGAGTGCTGTGGCTGATCTGAACACGGTCGCTCTGGGTGCCGCCACCGCCAATCGAAGCACTATTGCCGATCAGAACGCCGTGGCCCTGAGCGCCATCGTCGATGTGTGCACTACCGCCATTGCTGTTTGAGGGGGCCTGTTCAGTGTTATTATTGCCGCCACAGCTGCAGTTGAAACCTGCAGGCGGTTCTCCATGCATAGGTAGCCAATCAAATCGCACGATGTCGCCATAAGCAAAGCCCTGTGCATTGCTTTGCACGCTGCGCTCATCGCACTTGCTGCCATGTCTACGGCCGTAGATTTGAGGAGGGCCAAAACACTGAGTGCTCGGAAATCGTGCTCCGCCACTCCGATCTGGAAAATGCACATCGCGATTTACGGTCTTCGCTCCGTGAGAAACAAATCGCGCACTGCCAGCGCCTTGAGATCTACCATGGCCGCTGTGAAAACCTCGTCAGCCACTGCGCGCACCTCCACAAAAGCCACGTGTGAGACCATGAGCGCCAAACGCCTCTGAAAAACCTGCAAACCCTACAAAATTCTGAAAATCGAAACCCTGCTGCGAAAAAAGGGTCAAAACCCTGCTGCGAATTGGGGCCAAACCCCTGTTGTGAATTAGGGTTAGAATCCTAACGTGAACCAGGGTTAAAATAACCACCGCTGTTGCTAGGAGAATGGTCGCGATTGGCAGCTATTAGGGTTTAACTGCTGCTGGTTTTGCAGTCGATTTTTCTAATTTTTCTAGTTTTTTGGCTACTGTTTTTACCATTTCTATCACCATGAAGACTAAGGTCGTTATAGCCGATTGGGGTTAGGTTGAGAAGCTGATGTCTGCTGAGAGCCGCGGTTTTCTCTTTTCTAAGGTTTTGGGGGAACGACACCACAATCTTTGAGGCATTCTTCAAATTTTTGGAACATTGCATCCTACTCTCGATGCACTAAGGCAGTCTGCCTCGACTTCGACAGCAAATGCTGCATTTTTATGTTGCTCCTCTGTTTTCCTTCGAGCATCAACACGAATGTCAAATTGCAAACATTCATTGATGACCGCCTCTTCTAGTTTTTTGGTACAAGCTTGTAAAAACGCTGATTGAAATGGAGTAGGTTGTTGAATGCAAGAGATGCATTCCATCAATTTTTGCACAACATCATAGGGGAAAGATTCCACCTTTTGATGGTATGCATTGATTGAAATGATTTCAGCACGAAGATAGGCTTTTTGAAGCCTAAGATTGTGTTCATGCTAAAGGGCTGAAAATTCCTATTGGAGGTTGGCATCACCCTCTGGAGAAGAGGCTTTAAGTCTGGGGGTCAAAATTCAAAGGCTGTAGACAAGCAGCTTTTCGGAATGAAGCTCCTTAGTCCGACAAGAGCGGTCTACCGCATAGAGGTGTTTTCAAAAACCTCTAGCCGTTGTTTGGATCATTTCCTACAAAACATCAGGGATCACAAAATCATCAAAAATTGAAACAAATGCTTGAGCCTCATGGAGTTGCTACCTAAGTGTAGCACATTGGGAATTAGCTTCTAAAAGTAGTTGTTAACACAAAGAGAGACTGGAGCGAAGTTTATCCACTTCGCATTTAGTCCTGAAAAAGACATCAAGTAACGTGTCTGTAGAACTAAAAAGATCATCTTCAACTAGTCAGTTCATGAGACACAGTCCTAAGGCCTGATTCATGTCTTGTTCCGGGGCATTCAGTATTCGTGATCTCTTCCGTGATGAACCTGTAGAAGGATCAGGATTCAACTCATGCTAGGAACTTGCATAAGTTAATTGATTTAAAGTAAATGAAGGCTGACCTGTAGGGTTTATTTCTGTTATGCAACAAGATAGACAAGAAATTTTAGGTTACAAAAAATTTTGTTTTGATCTTGTGTGGCTAATAGAAATATGGGGTAGAAAGCAGAGGAGGAGCAAGAAAAACAAAAACAAAAGAAGCTTAAATTGACATTAACTAGGTAAAGCTAAAACACAAAATGTTTTTGAGGATTCTCACCCCTCTTTAGTATGTCTTAAACTTACAAAGGTAATATCAAGAGCACAAGTGCTGAATTTAAATTGTCTCATCTTAAGAAATTTAAAATTTTATAACTTTGAAAAAATTTAACTAGGTCCCACTCATTTTGGCCGAAGTGGAGATGAGACTAAGCACTTGAATTTGTTCTTAACGAAGAGTAAACACAGCTTTCTTGGATTACGCCAGTAAACGACCACATTTGGAATGACATTTTGGAGAGTCAAATCTTTTTGGTGAAGCCGATCAAATATAGGGTTTAGGAGGGCCCTCACATTCAAGGATGTAGTAGAAGTACTAAAATCCAATTTGAAGATGAGAGGGGTCCATTTCCTAACACAAATGTCATTACTTTGATGAAGTCTAGCTAGAAGTGATCAACGAGAAGTAGCAAGAACAAGGTTGAAACATTTGACCAGCAGGCAAGAAGGATACCCTCGAGCATGAAGTCACCGAAAGAGTTGCCACCAAATTTGTTAAAGATCACTAAGACATGATTTCCCTGATGAAGTATCTTTTGAGTTCTAGAATGATGAATGCTTTCTTTTGATGGAACGGATGCCATGAGAAGAGATGTACTGGTATGCATTCAAGGATTTTTGATAACACTTGGTAGAAAGGATACTAGTGTCAACAAAATGAGGACCCTTGAAGAAAGTAACATCCAGGATATTAACTGCAGAATCAGAAATGGTGTGAGTAATGTTGATTGAAGGATAAACATTACCATATCGGGAGAGAAGAAGAAAAAGGGAATCTTTAGAGCCATTTTAAATGCCAAAGGCATCATCGATGAATCTTTTAAAATACAAAAGATTTTGGGAATTGGGAGTATTGAAAATTTATTTTTCAAGATAGCACAAAAAAAATCATGCGTAGACAACGGCAAAGTTGCTACCCATTGCAGTGCCTCTAATATATTTAAATTGTACTCTATTGAATTCTAAGTAGTGCTCTCAAAGCACTAATGAAGCAAGCTCCAGAATGACGTTGTTGTACAGATTTTGCAAAAGGAATGGGTTTGCAGAAAAATATGTTACAACCATATCTTTAAGGGCAACAATGCCATGATTGGTGGGGATGCTGGGGTAAAGAGATTCTACATCGAACGTAAACAAAAGTACATAAACAGGTAGAACTCTTAAATGGAGATCACGGATTAGGGTAAATGAATCTTGAAAGTGGTATGGTTGAGAACAAAGGATGGGAAATAGCAAGTAATGGAGAAGACAAGAGGCGAGTTCAAGAACATAACCTGTGTAGAAGCAAATCGAGCGACCAACCATTATAGGTTTATGAATTTTAGGGATTAAATAAAAATTACAAGGTTTTGGAGCCTTGAATTAAAGTAACGAATCCTTAAAATCTTTGAAAACCTATGGGAAATGGTTGATGATGGAAAATAATTGACGATGAAGATCATCCCATAAAATAGAATCCACATGCAAATAAACATTCGAATCAGAGAGTTGTCTAGTTGCTTCTTCAAGATACTAGGAGGAATCCAGAACACAAACTCCAAGATTTTTATCCGTGGGTCGAATAACAATGTTTGTGTCTTTTTGAAGTTTTTGAAGTGCTCTAAGAAGACGACAGGGAAGAGGTAGCTAACAGTTAAAATCAAGAGAGGAGAGTGCAGCTTCAAGGAAAGCGAGGCAATTGCGAATGCAATTTTCGAGCTTGGGATTGAAACTGCTCATTGGAGGATTCCAATTATTACATCATCAAAGTTTCATTTTAGCAACTTAGGTTGCCATAATAAATGGTGAAGATGAAAAATTATCTTCAAATTTATTTTTGAAGAAATTTCGAAGTCTGAGAAGCTTGGAAAAAGTGGTGAATTCTTTTAAAATGGAATCTCGATCCATGGGGAGTGGTTGAGGGATGAATTTAAGTCCATAACCCAAAACTTTAAGTTCGTTTGCTAAAAGAGTGCATCATGAAAACTTATGGATCGTGAAATAAGAGATGTGATTTCTGATTTTGCAAACTGTTTTACACATAAAGGGCAAACGAGCGTACGAAGTCTGGTTGATGGCAGACAAGCAGAAATTTAAACACGATCGTGATGAGTTATGGATGTGTGGTGCAAAAATCAACAGGTGGAGTGCAAAATTCGACAAATGGAGTGTTTGGGCAATGGCACAGATGGCACAGAGGAAGAAGGGGGAGGAGGATTTGAAGGGTTGTTTTGGGCAGACTCCAAAAGTGATGGCCCAAAGGCAACTGGAGTGGAGTTCAAAGTTGTCGCAAAGGGAGTGGTTGGGGGCGGATGACATGAGATGTGACGGGGGTTTTGAATTAAATTTTAAATTCAAGGGTGGGGCCTAGCCTGTGGTGAATTAGTTCAGGCTGGGCTCTTTGAGTTTAAATTATTTTTAACCCCTCCAAAATGTACATCATTATTTACATGATTAAAAATAAAATTGGAAACAAAGTTGGAACCAATGCTGCCCTGCAAAGAGCTCTGAAACCTTGAAAATTTTTTGTAACCCAAAAATTTTAAGTCTGAAAAATTTGAAGTCCTAAAAATTTGAAGTCCTAAAAAATTTTAAGTCCCAAAAAAATTTAAATCCTAAAAATTTTAAGTACCAAAAAATTGCAAAATCAACAATGTGCATGACTACTACGCCCAAATATGCATAATACTTTTTTTCTAGTAAAAATGGCAAGGGGTGCAATAGGAGTAGGAGGATGCACTTGGCCATTTGATCTCTCTAGCTCTACTAACTCACCTATGTTTTTTTAGTGTTGTTTTCCTAGCCATCTCTAATGACTTGTAAAGATCTTCATCATCTGCTCCAAATATAGCAAACTCTTCCTCATCCACATACATCACATCAAATGGCTTGCCTTCCTAAAGAACTCATAAATCTCTAAGTATTATTTATATGTTCATTGATATGCATGATCCCTTTTTTCATCTTCTTCTTTGCTTGCTACCTTTGTTAAAGTTGCTCTGACTAGATTATTCCTTCAACCTCTTTCATTGGGCTCCTAGGCTAGCTGCATCAAGTTCAAGCTTCTACCTCTTTCTTAATACTTTTTTTTTTTGCTTGGGTTTCTAGAACATAAGCATCTCATCATGAATATAATAATCATATGCAATTCTTAGCTAATCTAAAGACTTAAGAAACTTTCTCATGGCTGCAGTTTGCAATTTTCTTCAAATCTAAAATGCAAAGGAAATAATTACCTTGTTGTTCAATGTGAGCTTTGGTTTTTCGTGTTGAGATTGTTCTAAGACTATTAATTCATTAAGTAGGAGCATTTAAGTATGGCAAGTGCTACTAAGTACATTGAAGAAATATAAAAGTTAGACATATACGTAAATTGGTTACTAGTTGTTAATAGGTTACTTAATGTTCAAAAAATGATTATATAAAAAAATTATTTTGTATAGTAAAGATACTATTAGGTTAGAGCATATTTAACTAGAGGGATGGGAAGTTACTAGTTTGTCATGGAAAACTGAGTTTGAGTGTAGGGAAAGTTGTGCATTTTTTCATTTAGTATTATTTATTTTGAGCATTAAACATATGGTAATGGCTAGGTTGATAGCTTAGATATGTACTGGTCTTTAAATGATTTTTAATTATTTTTATTTTTTATGCTTTGTATTTTGTCTTCATAGAGAGGTAGTAAATAGCCAACTGACTGAAGAAAGTTCACCAAACTACAAGGGCAAGAGGGTAGGAGGCATACCAAGGAGCAACAGGAGGTTCGCTCCCAAGCTATTGTACAAAATGCTCAAAGAGAGCAAGACAAGATTTGCTGGGCCCATGAGCGATAAGCATGGGAGGAACGTCAACATCGAGATGTGTAGTTCAAAACAACCTCAATGTCAAGTCTTAAGGACTTTAATTCATTACTACAACTAGTGTGGCCAGAGATGCATGCCAAGATCATTGAGTGTCACTTGGCTTCATCATGAGTGATTGGCTTAAAAATTATGAAGAGGAGGCACATCACTTCTACATCTCGCATATGCAAGGTGCAACATCATCTATGGTCATACTCATTGGTGACTCTAGGTTTCCATTGATAGAGAGGATCCTAGCAAATACACTTCACATGGCCATTGGTGCACATAGGGAATTTTTCACTACTATATCTTTAAAAAAAAACATGTAATTGCTTGCCATGATTCATGAGGTGGAGTCAAATAAAACTGGTTGGCCTTACAAGAACTTCTCCCCTGAATGAAAAGTTCATGTGAGGGTTGTTCACACCAACCTCATTGTTGTGACTCCACACACACATGTCATGTCATTTGCATTCATGATCCCACTTAATTTGGAGGGAGAATATTCCATCAACTACCCACACATTTTGATGAAGACGATGCAAGTCCTAACTAGGGATGCAGTGACAATTCCATTTCCATTGATTACATTAGCTCTTTTTAGGCATTGGTAGATTCCAACACTTGATCATGATGCCAAGGAGGTGTAGATGTTCAATGAGGACCAGTTGCCTCATTTGGGTTGTGCATTCTATGCTCAATGGATCCCTAAGACTCATTTTAATGATTTGGTATGGCTCCCTGATCCTCAAAAGCAAGAGAATGGTGGCAAGGCTGGATGGAACAAGTTCTATGGTGAGGGTGATCAACCCCATGCTATTCGTATTCAGAGATGGGGCTACTATTTTTAAATACTTGGAGGCAATAGAGGCTAGGATGAACACACACATAGATGATCTTGTTACGAGGATTGATGCATTTAAGTCTTAAATGCATTAACATTTTGGATGCATGTAGAGGAGATAGACCCATCTCGCCATCAACTGTGAAATCGTAGCCAATTATACATTTCAGCAGTTGAGGATAGTGTGCAAAGACAATGGTTCAAGGGAGTTGGTGGACAACATTCCTAATCCTAAGTTGATGGGCATGGCCACATCGAAGCCAACAGTAAAGGTAGTCCCATCATATATTACTCAGACAAGAGATAACCTTGCTAAGTTGGATGATGACACCATGAATGAGGCAGATTTCATGGACACAATAGCTGCAGAAGCAATGGAGGAGGATACCCATGCTAATGATGGTAAATAGCCATTGTTGACTCTTATTTTGTTTTTTGTTTATCATGTACATTGTTATGGTTTTTTTCATAATCGATAATCTCTTACTTGACTGTTGGACATGTTTTTTTGTCATTTGGTGCCTTATTTCTGAATAGAACATTTTGGTTTGAGCTAGTTTGGTGCTTAAAGAGGTTAGCCATTTTTGCATTGCCTAATATTCATTTTTTCTATTGGAATCATTCCAAAGATTCCAAAACAATGAAATGACCTTATCTTAACTAAGTAAAATATTGATTGCATTCTTCATTTCTATAGTTGGGACAATAATTCCCCATGTAAGTTAATATTTGGTCTATACGTTTAGTAAAAATAAAAATTTAATCATGCTATAAGGAAATGTAGATCACATGCCCTCACAATAAGAGATCTCCATGGACACATGTGGGTCACATCCACATGCATTGGTAAATTCTTGTTTCTATTTGGAGATGTGATCACCTACGAGGTGCACTCTAGCAATCAGCTAATGAGTCCCACGGATCGCATACCCTCACATTGGATAAAAAAAAGTATGAAATAGTGAAATGCAACCATGTGCGAGTTGCATTATATTGGTGAAACTATTCAAATCAACATTGCGCACACGAATCATGTAGATTGAATCTCCTCACATTGATAAAACTAGTTTCTGGTATGTATGTTGAAGGCATGTAACTCAAAGTTTGACAATGTAAAAGTTGTTAGCAATTTTTGGCTCACCAAACATGCAAATTGTAGCTCCTCACACTAGTAAAAAGAGATTTCAATTATGAACTGCATTCACATTCAAGCTGCATATTTGTAGCACAACTATTCTTAGTGTTAGCTGGCTAACAAATCATGCATATCACACCCCCTCACACTATGAAAAAAGGTTTTTGTTACTAATTGTGATGACTTGCGATTCACACCAAAGTGCATAATTATGACACACACAAGATTGCACATATTTATTGCAATGTTGCGATGGACTGCAAGGCGCATAGATTTGCAACTTTTGATCTACTACTAGATGCAACATTTCTAATGAAGCATTAAAGTGTCACATTGATGAGGGTTTTGCCATGTTGATGAGGCCGCATCAATGTAGCATTTTCTATGTTTATGATGCCCTATCAACATAGGTCTATAATAAAGTCTATAAATACACGCTTACCTACCATGTTTGTGGGATGTCTTGTCATAGTTGTAGTAGAGCTCTTGCAATTTTGTCATTTGAGAGTTAGAATATTTTTTTGAGTACCCATAGCGGGAGTCAAAAAGTATATGGATCTTTATTTGAGCACTAATGTACCTTAGCATAGCAATGTGAATGGAAATAAAGATGAGCCTTATGCTAGTTTAAGGTCCTAACAGACCATTAAGGTCGTAGCAGATGGTGGTTATGCTAGTTTAAGGTCCTAACAGACCATTGTGCTAGTTTATCATCATAGCAGACGGTCGCTGTGCTAGTTTAAGGTCCTAACAAACCGCTATGCTAGTTTATTGTCGTACCAAACGATAGATGGGCCAGTTTAAAGTTATAGCAGACCATGTATGCTAGTTTAAACATCATAGCGGATGTGCTTTGCCAGTTTTACGTCATGGCAGATAGTCTGTGCTAGTTTATAATCATAACGGACTACCTTTGCTAGTTTTACGACGTAGCAGATAAGTTTTGCCAGTTTTATGTCATAGTAGACGAGCTTTACCAATTTTACATCGTAGCGGACGATTGCTTACCTTGCTCATGCATCAGATGTAGTATGGCTTGAGATACGAATGATTCATGAGGTTTACGAACTCGTTGCCATCCATGTCTACTAGCTTGAAGGCCCTGTTCTCGTAGGATTTTGTAACCATGAATGGACCTTTCCAATTTGCTAAGAATTTTTTCACATGCTCATAGATAGCCTTGAGAATGAGGTCTCCCTTCTTTACCGGCCATTGATGCGGGTTTACATGATGCTTCTGCCATTGCCTGTTTTGATATTGCTCTATATGACCAAGTGTTTATGCATGCTCCTCCTCTATTGAGTCAAGGTCGATGATCCTAGACTCGTTATTCTGGGCTTCACTCATGGTGTTTGACAGGATCATTCAAAGTGAGGGTACCTACAGCTCAAGAGGTAACACCGCTTTAGATCCATAAATAAGACTATAAGGAGTCTTACTTGTTATAGTCCTGCATGTTGTCCTATAAGCCCATAGCACATAGAGGATTTACTTGTGCCATCTTCTCTTGCTGCTGTTAAGCATTTTCCTGAGCAAGTTGATGATGGACTTATTCGTAGCTTCTGCCTGTCCGTTTGCCTACGGGTAGTATGGCGAGAAGAACGATTGCCAAATGCCAAGATTGCTACAAAAGGTTTTAGTTTCCACACTACTAAATTATGGCCCGTTGTCGATCACAATAGTTATGGGAAGCCCAAACCTTGTCATGATGTTATCTAAGATGAAGTGGCAAACCTGCTGGGATGTAGTCTTCCTAAGAGGAATAGCCTCCACCAACTTCGTAAAATACTCAGTGGCGGTGATGACGAAGCTATGCCTTGCGAAAGACTTAGGCGTGATAGGTCCTATGATGTCTAGTCCCCATCACTGGAAAGGCCATGTGATCTGCATCGGGTGCAATTCTGTAGGTGAAACATGTATGAGATTTGCGTATCTTTGGCACGTATCACAAGTCTTGACTTTGACTAGGCAATTACACCCCATGTAAGGCCAGTAGTACCCTAGGTGTCTGATTTTTGCTGCCATGGCCCTAGGTGTTATGTGTCCACCACACAGTCCCTCATGTACTTCATTAATGACCTTCTGCGCTTGCTCCTCATTTACGCATGCTAGCAATATCCCGTCAAAGAAGTGTCTACACAAGGCGTTGTCTCCCATGAGCACATATTGCCAAGCACGCTTGCGGATTGCATCTCTTTGGGTAGATGTTAATCCGCATGGGGGCTCGCCATGTTGCAAGTATGCTTTAATGTTGGCATACCACTCCTGGGTATCCACAACGCTTACAGAGGCTACGTGTACCACCTGAGTGATAGGCTCCATACACTCGGTAATCGAAGCAGGCAAACTTGCGAATAGGTGTGGTGGCAAATTTAATGCTAGGGTGGCCAAGGCATCTGCTACGGTGTTTTTGTTGCGTGGCACGTGTTGAATGTCGGTTGTTGTAAACTGTTTGAGCAAAGCTTTCACTAGGTCACAATAGGGCTGCAGATGTGTAGCTTTGCAAGCATAGACCTCAGTGATATAATTCACGATGAGTTGTGAATCACCACGAATCACCA
Source organism: Gnetum montanum (assembly GCA_015680685.1). Taxonomy (NCBI): domain Eukaryota; kingdom Viridiplantae; phylum Streptophyta; class Gnetopsida; order Gnetales; family Gnetaceae; genus Gnetum; species Gnetum montanum. The sequence goes on from MNCI01029463.1 coordinate 165,076, forward strand.
CGTGTTGAATGCTTAATGCTTAGGCTGCTAAGAGGCCCCTAAGTAATCCTTCGTACTCTGCCATGTTGTTTGTACAAAGGAACGCAAAACAATATGCAAATGATTGCATTTTCCCATAGGGGAATGTATTGATGGTAGCTACACTACCTTCTTATGCGGTCAAGGCACCGTCGAAATGCAAAGTGGCTTCAAGATGTGACAAGACAGCGTTGATAGTGCTAACATGCTCATTAGGGAATTTGGGATCTATGATTACTCGATCGTCAACGGGTGAGGCCGAGAGTTGCGTTGCTATAGCTTGACCTTTCGTCAACAATTGGCTCACATAATGTAAATCGAATTCTGCAATTATGGCTTTCCACCAGGCTATCCTGCTGCTCTTATATAGATTATTTGTGATAGCCCGGAATACATTGCTCTTGCAAATGATGCTAACCTTGCTACAAAAAAAATAATGCCTTCATTTCTTTAATGCAAAAACTAGGGCAAGTCAGTTTCTCTCCACCTCATTGTATTTTGCCTCATACGCTATCAATGCATGACTTAGATAATACACTGGAATCTCAAAGTCATCGTCTCATCTTTGACATAACAGTGCCACGATAGACGTGTCTGAGGTGGCAAGGTAGATGAAGAAAGACTTATCCCTCTACGGTGGGTACATAGTCGGGAGGTGTAAAAGCTCTTTCTTTATATCATCAAAGGCTTGTTGGCATTGTGTTTTCCATTCAAGGTTAACCCCTTTCTTTAGTAAGTGTTGCATGGGGTGTAACTTGTCAGTCAACTTCGCTATAAACCTTCTGATGAACTGTACCCTGTCTTGTAACCCGCACAATTCTTTAAGGTTTATAGATGGTGCTAGATTAACGATGGCCTTAACTTTGTCAAGGTCCACTCGTATTCCAGCCTCTGATACTACAAACCCTAACATGCATCCGGTTCTCACCCCAAAGACACACTTATTTGGATTAAGGTGTAAATCATGCATCTAGCAATGCTTTAGGACTACACCTAGATCGTTGGGATGATCAACGCCCTCTTTAGATTTGACCACTATGTCATCCATGTAGTCGTTCAGCGTTTTTAGGATGTAGTCACTAAAGATGTATGTCATGGCT
>MNCI01029463.1:166456-179491 GCA_015680685.1 Gnetum montanum
GCGAAGACCTCGATGTTATCTTGCAAAATGTTGGATACATCTTTGTGTGTTTGTGAATCTCGGAGGGAGTTAAGTTTTAACACTTTTATTTTCCGCTTGGATGTGGTCATAGGCGTCTCAATGAGAGCGTCCTCAGTTACATCTCCAACCTCTAAATCTAAGGTTTGGACTAGATGTTTGGGTCAGTCTGGGAACGTTTCTAAGGATGCTATAGTGCTATCTGCAGATGATTCCCAATCTATAGATTCTAGGTTCAGTTGTCTTACAAGCTCGCCATGTTGACCTATCAAGACTAGAGGTGAAGAAAGATCGTGATGCATTACCATTCTTGTTCAACCTGCGACAATGAGATAAATGCCAAGTCAAGGGATACCTGTTTGTAGTAGCAACGCACAGCAGACATTTGCAAAGCAATAATGAAATATGAAAATACTTAAATGATCAGAAACATGATACGAAGTTTGCAGTTTGCCATTTTAAGGTTGTTGCAAATCGCCTGAATCCAAAAGTGTAAAATAGCTAGTTTAAGGTCTTTGCGGACCGCTAACAGGTTAGATTCGCGAATTAAAAGTATTAGTTTAAGGTCTTTGTGGACCACTAACGAGATCAAAGCTATGGATCAAAATTGCTAGTTTAAAGTCTTTGCAGACCGTTAACAGGCTATTCTAGCGAAACTACGAGGTATTAGTTTAAGGTCTTTGCAGACCACTAACGAGATGGAATCTATGTGTAAGAACTACTAGTTTAAGATCTTTGCGGACTGCTAACTCAGTTGAAACTATGCGTCAGAGCTGCTAGTTTAAGGTCTTTACAGACTGCTAACGGGTTGTGCTTGCGAAGGTGAGTTGCATTAGTTTAAAGTCTTTATGGACCACTAATGAGTTGAAGTTGTGAGTTAAAATTACTAGTTTAAGGTCTTTGGGGACCGCTAATTTGTTATTCTCATGAAGGCAAATGACTAGTTTGAGGTGGGTCGAAGTTTTCAGTCAGGCCCACCTATAACGATGCAAATAATGCTACTTACGCTATGATGGGAGTGCTACGCTGTACGAAATATCCCACATTAATCGGGGAGAGAGAATGGCAAGTTTCTTTTCACCGTATTGGCTATAAATAGGGGTTTACCCCCAGTAAACTTGTCATTTTCTCCATAATAGCGCAAAGCCCACATCTAGAGCGTAGAGCGATTGTGCCAACAAGGAGTAAGGTGATTTAGCGTAGCGACTGAGGAAGAACCTGCAACTAAGACAATGGCACCCAAAAGAGAACACAAACAACTAGTGCTCACCAAGGTAGACGAGGTGAAGGACACCTTGGGGCATTTGTTGCAGGCATGTGTCGCAGTGCAGGAGGAGACTCTGTTGGCCCGGTAAGCTACTACGTTACTCTCCTTTTTTATATGCTGCTATTGTCGCTTCTGCTTTCTATTTCTGCTTCTATTTTCGTTTCGAAATCTACATTTTTGTCATTGTTTTTTTGTTATTTTGGCCATTACACCACCACTGGTGCCGATTCGGGCACGACGGGTGTATGGGCGTTATGCTAAGGTTGCATGCAGTGTTGCCTAGACCGCCATTACGATGGCTGCCCAGCCGTAGAGGCTTAGGTGATTTTAGCAACTTAGCATGCAAATAGCGTAGCGTACGACCCTCGCGAGGGTTTGGCCATGTGCATGAGTTGACAACGTAACACGTGTCTATCATAGTGTAATGCAAATCATTTTGTCAAGTAGAAGATTTTTTGAAACGGCTGCAGCATATTGAATCCTTTCTTATTTAAAATTCACATTAAATTTTCTATCGCTACGCTATTGCCTTTATGCTTTTTCTATGCTACATGCAAGGGAACAACTATGCTACGCTATTTGCCAACCACCAATCCTGCTATGCTTCAAGCTAACTTCACTCGAACATGATGTTAACATTTTCCATTATGTTGTTCAGGGTGATGCTAAGGCCAATTTTAATTGTCCTAGAAATCGTGGGGGTTCTGTGCTGCATAAGTGAACTGATGGCCAACGTTCCTCCACCCCACGCATGTGTAGGGCAACAGGTGGTCTAGTTCAGGGAAGGTGCATAGGTCTTCCTACAATTTCTCCTCCAACACTTTAGTGTGATCATTTGGTCACACTTATCGAAGGAGGTAGTAGCCATAATAACAGAAAACTTGTTGCTTGGAGCTAACTGGGGTATTCTAAGATTTTTGATCGATGGAGCAATTAGGAGTAGGCAGGGAGAGGGATCTAGTCAGCGCTCAAAAAGCTTGAGGCGTCTAGCCTAGATCTGGGCAATGCCTGAATATAATTGCTACCATTAGTACAACATGTTGTTTGTTGCCTGCCACATGGGAACTTGCTTCCAAAACCCACCAGGAACTGTTTACTGTGCCAGTGTGTGAGTTTTGTAAACATATTCCACTATGCTATGCAATGCATGCTATGCTAGGCAAATGTTAACAGTGTGTTTTTGCTCCCAAGTTTTTCATCAACAAGAGTGGGCTTCATGATGATACAGATGTGTTCGCCTTGGCACAGATGGAGCTGCGGGAGTTTTCTTCTGCTGAGAATATGCACACGGTTGTCATAGGCCAATGCGGGGGTGAGTACAAAACCTATCTAACCCGCTACTCCTAATTCTACGATAGGTGCCAGGAGCTGGATTTATTAGATGGGGATTGGGGACCTCTTAAGCCAATTACCATTGAAGATGTATTGGTGGATCTTCTATTGTTCTCATCGTTGTTTAAACTTGGTAAGCTAAACTATGGGTGGTTTGCCTGTTCGAGTGTTGCCCTCATGCCTTGTCTAAGTTTTTTCTTTTTTCATGTACAACTGGCTATAGCAGTGAAGAAATTCCAAGAGGTGACGATGATCACCTCTAGGCATCACGAGGCCAACATCTACTTCAAGTACGGGGAGGTGGACAAGACCCAACACTAGCTTTGCAACGGGGTCCCGGAATCGCTCGCCAAAAACCTTTGGGATGCTGGGCTCATGGAATTGTTCTTAGCCATGAACCCATGCATCCCTGTTGTTGAAATGCTTGCCCTAACCGACTCCTTTTCTGAAAAGGTGGACCGCTTCCGCACACATGTGCATGGTGTGCTAGTGGTCCCTGAGATTAATGACCAACTATTCGTGGACCTCTTCGGTGTCCTTGCTGATGGTCTTCCCATAGGAGCAAAGATCAAAAAGGAGGCAAACCATCAGAGGGACATTGAGAAGTGGCTAGGGGTAGAGAAAGGACGAAGGGGATCCCCATGGAAGCAATCAAGCATAAAGCAGCCAAAATGGTTTACCCCATCTTCCGTGCCCACGCTTTCGCCAAGCTATTGTCCCAAGGCAAGATCATTAGGATTGAGCAAGCTTGGGTAATGAGGGAGGTCATGGAAGAGGGGTCATGGAAGAGGGGACCAGTTACAACTGGGCCAAGCATCTATGCAAAGGTCTACAAGCTGAAATGGTCAAGCTTCATAAGAAGCCTGAGTCCCATTTCAATGTGCATCATGCCTTCTTCATAGCTTGCTTGCGGCAGTTTGCGGAATTCTTGGTAGTTCATGAGAATGGAGTCTAGCTGATGCAAGATCATAACCAAATTTCCAAACCATGGATTTGCCAAGTCTTCCAGATCACCCAAGCCCAAGATCCCCCAGAAGCCATCAGGGAGTCATTTTCCATGATGACTAAGGATCGGGTGGCCCATAACTTTCGTGGCCAGGACAACATAGGAGAGGCACCCCCTGCTACTACGAGTAGCATATCACAGAAAAAACATCTCATCTCAGAGATGGTGGCCACTAACTTGTAGCGAAAAAGGTCTCATCTGGTTGAGAAATCTCCCCGTATGGATGAAGAAGGGGGGCAGAAACTACGGTTTAAGCTACGTAGAATACAGCCTCCCATTGCTAAATTCTTTTTCTCTATGTTTGTTTCTTCACTGGTTTGGTTAATGCCTGCTACGTTGTGCTACGCTAGGTAGCATAGCATAGCATAACATTGATTTTATGTCAACATGCTAAGCCTAATGCGAACTTGCTTTGCTACCAGAGGAAGAAGCAGAAGAAGAAGGTGACGAAGAGATGTTAGCCCCCAAAACGGGGGTGACTAATAAGGATGCGGGGGCCCCGGCCACAGAGGGAAGGGCCTTAGTCAAGAGAGAAGGAGCTCCTGCCACAAACGAAGGAGCTCCTATTGACAAAGAAAACGCTCTTGCTAATGAGGAGGATGTTTTTGCCGATGAGGAGGATTCCCCCACTAATGAGGAGGATGCTAGCGCCTTAAAAAGAAAGGCCCCAGTCAATAAAGAGGAATCCCTTGTCAACTAGGAAGGGACCTTCGCTGACGATCCCTTTGCTGAATGCATTTCAGCATCGAAGGAGCAGATGAATGTGGAGAATGTTGCCATAGTGTTAAGCTACCCAGGAGGAGGGGAGCTACAACTAGATGCTGATGAGTTTGATCGTATATTCAATAGTATGTCAATGGGAGACCTCCCCCCCGCTATCACCCCTAAGGGTTTGTTGGGTAGGAGCCCTTACACTATCGTTTGTGTTACTCATCAGCTTCATTGTAATCCATCTCGATCATGACTAACGAGTTTGGTTATATGGTAGACACCATTGTTGGCACTGCAGGACCTTCCTTGATTTGGCTGGAACCATGGGCCGAGACCCTTGACAAGTTTCAGTTCATGCAAGGGGTTGTCGATGACATGATCGGCTGTCTCAAGTAGGTCAATCAGGAAGTGGGTAAGTGAAGTGCCTATGCTAGGCTCTTCGAGTTGCTACACTAGACCTTTTAGATTGCTGAATTTCTGCTACACTACTGTGACTAATGTGTTCTTATGTGTGGTCAACAGCTTCTTGTCTCAAGTGGGACCTAAAATAAGCAGTCAAGATCGACATCGTGCCTACATTCCCACCTAAAGTGACCGAGGTGGCTCGCTGCATATATGACGAGGCCAGCGAATGCACATTGCACTTAGCATGCTCCCTGTGGGAGTGTAGGCATGTGAATGAAGACCTGTGGAAACAGGTCCAAAGGCTTGGGAAAGAGAAAGTCAAACTAACTGTTGAGGTGGAAAACCTCCGTTCTAGGAACGAGTTCCTCTTGGCCCGTGATACCAATGATGGTAGTTGGCGCATCGCTGTCATAGATTATGCAAAATATTGGACAACCGTGCAGCACAACAACAAGGCCGCTCGCAAGATAATTGAGCAACGAATGCAGATTGACTAGTTGGCCCAAAAGAACTAGGACTGGAAGGATTACATCGTGAGATTTTACGAGTGGGGGCAATCTCAAAAAAACCACAAGCATATGTATAAACTGGAACATGCCACTTACCGCAAACAATACCGAGATGCTTCAGTCAAGTTGTATACTCATGAAGCATTCCTGGATGCCATTGGTGCTTCTGAGGCCTACAACAAGTTCATGCAACAAGTGACAGTCAGCAAATCCCCTGAGCGGGAAGTGAATCTTCCCACAGGTGAGACCACCATTGCCTCCTTTTCTCCAAGACCACCAAGATGGACGGCCATCGAAAAGGATAAAGTTGCTACAAACGCTAAATTGAGCGATAGAAACTGGGCAGATATTATAGAGGAGGAGGTCTGGCACTACCTCAGGATTGAATTGGATCGCATACCCCTCGAGATAGACGTGGGGCCATCTCAGGTTAGTCACTTTCTGTGATGCAACAATTTAGGTTTTACTCTAGCCCTCATGTGTAACCCTAGCTGACTACTTCATTTTTTGTTATGTAGTAAATTCCAGATGAAGAAGTAGGGCCCCTAGAGGGTAGAAATGATAATGCAGAATAAGATGATGCAGAGAGAGATGATGTAGGGGAAGATGATGTATGATAGCAAGGGCTTTCATTTTTTATTTTTAAAAAACTATTGCAAACATTGTTTATTTGAAACCTTGAATGGAAAAAAATGAATTATGTCAAGATTGGTGTTATTCTAGCTTGTGCATTACGTATGTTATCTATGTGATCAGTTTTTTATGTTCTTAATGTTTCTAATGTATCTTAGTTTTCGACCATTTTAGGTCGCGTGTAGTTTTGGGCCATTTCGGGCCACATGTAGTTTTAGGTCATTTCGAGCCACGGGGTAATGTAAACGAAAGAAAAAGTTTTTTTCCAGTTTTAGGCCTTAGCGGGCCGTATGTAGTTTTGCGCCATTTCAGGCCATGGGACAATGTAGTTTTAGGTCATTTCGGGCCACAGTAATGATGTTTAAAAAAAGGGATGTGCGAAGGTTTAAAGGATTTAGTCAGGCAACCTAGTGTAGATGGATGTATGCAAAGCGAATAAGCAATAAGTGTACAATGGATGTTAACTGGGCAGGAACCAATGGGGTTACTACGCTATGCGTAACTGCTTTCTAACCTAACATGGATTTGGTGAGACGTAGGGCCGAGACACTTTGCTGCGACACTCGTCTACATCGTTGTCCTCCACTTGGAAGGGCAACTCGACCTATGCATTTTCGTTTTCTGAGCCGGCGTGTTGGGCTAGCTCTTTTGCTAAATAGTTAGTATCTATGGAGACATGCACCTCATTCTCAGAGGTTATGACCTCTGAGCCTTGCTCCATATCTACGTTATTTATTGCTTGCATTGCCACCTCATCACCATGGATTAGCACCTCCCTGCCTGCATAGGGTAGATGGATCTCCTGATGTATGGGCAAAGAGACAACCCTAAGTTGTGCTAACCATGACCTCTCCAAGATCAGGTTAAACCCAGGCATCTCTTCCATCATAATAAACGTTGCATTTGTGGGGAACTAGTCCCCCGCCACAAAGTCAATGTGGACAATGCCTTTCACCATGACCTGTGCCCCGTTGAAAGACTTCAAACATGACATTGTCATGGTTTGATTTGGTCTACCAAACCCAGCTTATCCACAATAGGGAATGGGATGACGTTTGTAGCAGCCCTATCATCAATGTGTACCCTTCAGACCTTATGTTGGCCAACCCGAATTGTGATAAACAGAGGTGTTGTAGTCACAACTAGGATGGTTGTGGTTCTTCCCTAATGGACTCATCGCAGAAAGTCAACTGGGATGGTTGTGGTTCTGCAGGCACAGATGGAAGCATAACTAAGTGAATTGCTTTCTCTTCCACTGGCTGTTCTCGTTAACTGGTATTGTCATTAACATGTGAACCAGAGCCTCACGATGTGCAGTGGAAGTCATAATCAAGTTGTACAGGCTCAACGTTGTGTTTTTTTGTTTTAGGGCCTGCTTGACCTGAGTGAGAGTGCTTAAGAGGTCTGGGACACCTTCCTGTTTACTACCTTTCTCCTCTTCCATTTGTCCTAGGAGATGAATTTCCTGAGGAGGGATAGATTCAAGTCTGGGTTCAGATCCTTTCAAGTGAGGTGGTGAAGATCGTGCACACGTAGCAACGTTATCTTTTAGCAATGAGGATGTAGATGCAAAGGGCGAGGGCATAGGCTTGGAAGTACCTGGGATGGTACGTTCCATTGACACCTCACCTATCAAGCACTCTTCTCTATTTTTTGGATGAGAAGGCTGTGGTGCTATCTTATATGGGGCAAGGGTGGTTGAGTGGCTTGGCCCCCTGATGATGAATGGTGCTTACGGTGTTAATGCAGTTGGCGGTGGTGCAGTTTTGCTTACAGGTAGTGCAGGGGCGGATGTCCAAGGAAAAATTCTCAAGAAAAATGATTGCTGCAGGTTTTTCTTAGCCGCTGGTGGTGTTGGTGCGCTACGCTGAGGCACACAAACCACAAACAACTGCTGAGGTGGCTTTGGGTTACTGTCAACGCTGATAGTATTGATAATGTAACTAGCGTTGTTGGCATTAAGAGGATCCGTGTAGAAATGCAGAGATTGATTTTCGGGATGCACTAGGTTGCTTTCGTCTAGAACTAGTTTCCCTTGATCAATCATTATTTGGATATCGTCCTTTAATGTCAGGTAGTAATCTATGTCATGACCACACTATTGATGGTAGTCACAGAACTGCTCCAGCCTAAAATTCTTAGGAACAGGGGGCTCATTGGGAAAAGCCAAGGAGGGGTTCCTAAGGAGTTCGCAGTATCGTTAATGTTTTTTGACTCCCTCCTCTAACATCCGCTTGTGTTGGATATACCCCATCCCAGTAATTGCTTCAAAAGTTCTGAAGGCTTGACGGGCAACGAGGTATACTTACAGCGATCTTTACACTCGAACTTAGGCTTGGGCAGTGCGGACGCTTCGGGTGCCGATGTCGAGGGTTGGGTTGCATTGCCTAGTACGGGTGTAGGGTTAGTTGCTGGTGTGACCGTCTTCTTGTTATTATTATCTTCGTTTGCCATAGTGGCCACTGTGGCTGTTGCAGCCTTACCCTTGTCTTTGTCCTTCTTCGCAAAGGTGTTCTTATATGCAACGTAGGCTAGGTCTTTACTTGCCTCAACCACGTCTTGTATGCTTTTAGTCTAGGCAAAAGCCTAACTAAGAGTCCATGGAGCAAGATAGTACAGTTTGGACTTAATGAATTCGTTCACTACATCCTTAAAGATGGCCAGTAGATGGGCCTCCACGATGAGCTCGCAGATCTCAATAAGGGTAACGCTCCACCGTTGTATTAATTTCTGGACCAGTTTAAGTGGATCTTGTTTGATGCTCATTAACTGATCCAGCGTAACCTCTGGTCTCAAGTTATATTTAAAATGCATTAGGAACTGGGTCACCAACTCCTCTAAGATTGAGATGGAGGAGCATGGGAGCGCGCGATACCAGTCCAAAGCTTTGCTCGTCAGAGACATAGCAAAGACACAGATGATTATATGCAGCCATTGCTATAAAAGAAGGGACTCACACCTAAATGTAACAATATGGGCGTTTGGATCACCCTCCCCATTGTATTTTGCAAAATGAGGAAGTGGCATCCCAGGGGAGTAACGTTAGCATGGGGACTACCGGGCTTATGGGATCATCATGGTAGAAATCCATGACTTGTACCATGTCAAAATCAATAGCCTTGAGGCATTTGATTTCCTCAGTAAGGGTATAGATAAGCTGGAATGCTTGATCCAAACACGGGGATGATGAGGATGGTTGGGGAGCTGCAAAGGCAGCTCCCATCTGTGGAGTGGCAAGGGCAGTGACGTAACCCATAGGCGATGCCATTAGGACGACCCTTATGAAAGGTGCTGCTTGTGCTATCCACCACTCGGTAGGTGGTGCTATTGGAGTAGCAGTCGCTAATTGTGCCATGGGGTAGGTTGTTTGTGTGGCCGGTGGAACAGACCATAGCCCCGTGCTTGGTTGTACCATTTGCGAGACCTAGTACGTTTGGTGGCAAGCGTAGTGGAACATTTGCGATGGCTGCAAAACAATAGGAGAAGTGAATGGGGTCCACCATGTGGGTGGGATTGGGCCCGCCACTAACAGTGGGATAGGTGTAGATGCGAAAATGGATGTGGAAACTGCATGCAACTATGATGTAGGTACGGTGTAAATGTAGGGCAGGGTAGCCGTGATTGGTGTGTGGTGCAAAGAAGGAATGGATTGGGAAACAATTTGCGGAGGGATAGTGGCTGAGAATGAGACAAGGGAATAGGCATGTTGATATGCCGATGGCATGGCATAGCTACCCGTTGCTGATGATATTGCAGGTTATGACAACGCAGACATGATCATGAAGGGAGCGACGGTAAAGAGTGGGTTCGTCCAGAAAGACGGGGTGGGAGGGATGGTGGCAGGGTTGGTTTGACCCCCACCTTCAGACTGGGAATCTAGTTCCTCTTACTCATCTTGGAATGCCTCGTCATAGTGAGACGTCGTATCTCGTGGCTCCTTATGCCTAGCCAACCGTGTCAGCTGATCTATGATCCACTGATGCATTTGCGTCAGAGGAATGGAAATGCCAGGAGTGGGAATAAATTCCTTCCCATTACAGTAAGTGAACTTGAAGCTACATTTATCTTTGAGTTCTTGTGCATCTAAGGGTAGATTTGCCTAACCCTTAGCGCAGAGAAAGTTTTATTAATCCTATTGCTATGCCAAGCTCTCAAGTGATCGGTTTTGGATCTTGAGAGATCAGCATAGCTCTCACACTGGGCTGAGTAGTTGCTTAGCACCTATGGTGCCCTAAACTGAGAGGGAAACCTCAACGTTAAAGGTACTAACTGCGGTGCTTGAGAAAATCATTTTTGTAAGGCTACAAAGGGTTTGCAGATGAGAAAAATAAGGAGATCGAGTAGCGATCGAAGGCTTTTTATCCTGTAGGATTCCAAAGGAACTGTCGTGGAGACTAATCTGCACCACACGATGCGTAAACAACCACAAAATGATGTCACATTTACGCTAGTGCGTGATAGGGTACAAAACACGTGTAGGACTACCGTGAAACACAGAAAAGGTACCAAAAGTCCCTCCTTCTAGCGCCAGAAAACTGTAGCGATCAAAAACGTCGATGGCTGGAAACACCAAGAGGTTTTCGGGCGAACAGTTTTAACCCCAGATCCGTGCGAGGGCCATGCTAGATAAAATGAAAATGAGGTGTCCTGAATGGTCTGGTTGATCAGACAAGGACTTAACTAGTGTAACTTAACCTTTCATAAATGTTGTTTTAAGTGCGAAATACGTGAGATCTAACCAATGGTTAATAAATGCGATGATAAAGAAAATGATGTTGAACAATGATGACAATGAAGAAATAACAGAGTAACTGGCATAAGAAAATACACCACCGCAAAGTCACGGCTTCTTTGCTTGAAAATGTATAACAAGTTATACAATGTCGGAGGCACACGAAGAGTCCAGGAATGACCAGAATGCTCGAAATACCTCAACTATGTTTTTTGAGTACAAGCTTAAAAGCCAACAGTGCAAAATGCCAATAAGAAAAAAACTAATACCAAGTGCTAATGCAAAAGATGCCAACCACTGAAATTTGTTGACCCAACAAATTGCCAATTTGCCAACTTGCCAACAAAATTCTCAATTTTCCAACCAAATTTTCCCAACTTTGCAAACCCTTTGAGCGTTGCTCGTCGGGGTATTTATAGGGCCAGGAGCAGGCGAGAGATGCGGTTTAGATGCCACATGTCCTGGACTCACGAGACGCTGACGTGCCCATATTACATGGATATGCAAAGCCTATTGTGAACCTGCTACGCTGCAATCATGTTGTCGAAACTGGGAGTCCTGGCATCAAGTGTGCAAACAATGCAAGCAAGAGATGAAGAACACTGGCGTAGCATAGCTTTTTGTTATGCTATGCTATGCTATGTAGCATAGCACGTTGGCATAGCGTAGCACAGCGTTGCCACTAGTTTGGAAAGGAAATTTGTGTTGAAGTCAACTGCATCTGTTGGAAGCTTTAGCACGCATCGAATTAACTTTTGAAGCACTTCATTTAGTTTGCATCTCTGCTACGCTATGTAGCATAGCAGCTAGCTTTATCTACAACTTGTGCTGAAATTGCAAACATTTGTTTGAAGCTTTGACCATGCCAATAGCTACAACTTTTGCCTTTTGCGAAGGGGAGCCTCTGAACTTACTGAACTTGCATTTGAAACATTTCTTGCTACTCTTGTATTGTCACTACGCTGTGCTATGCTATGTAACGTAGCATAGTGTAGCAGTCGGCATATCCTGCTTTTTGCTCAAATCACCACTTTCTAGTAAGAGACCTTGCTAAAGGACTTGAAGTTGAACAAGGTAACTAGTTTTGGAGGCCGAAGTGCTTGCCGAGTGTAATTTCTTCATTGGAATCACCTAGTAAGCTGGGCCTTTTTGATTTGCCTTTGCTACACTATGCTACGTTGCGTAGTGCAGCATAGCATAGCACCCTGTTCTGCAACAATTTGCACTTGATTACCTGAGCAACTATCTTCTAGGGCTTGCTATGCTACATAGCGTAGTGTAGCGTAGCAAGCTTCTTCACTAGAAAACTTGCCAAACTGTTTTGCACATCTTGAGCACCGTCAACAACTCCAAGTATGGTTTCTGAATAGACTGTTAGCTAGGTGAAACATCCAAGTGGGTAGGCCAGAGAGTCCATCGGGCCTGTCAGCTCTAGAGGTAGAAAACTTGCCGAACTGAATAGTCTAAACTCAGTGCATTCATTTCCTGCCAAACTGTCATAAGGCTACACTTGTGGAAATGTTTAACTCATTTCCAAGACCCTGGTGAAGCAAGAGTGCCTTGAAATTTAAGGGTGTTTCAATGATGGAATGGATACATGAAAAATGTGGAGAATATGCCAACACTATTAGAGGTAGAACCATGACGAACCAAGAAGTATGATAGAACACCCTTAGACAATCAAAAAGAAGGGTTGAAGAGAATAAGAACTCAACTACTAATCATATGTATCAATGTAACTTTTGCCTGTACGATCACCCCAAAGGTCAATGCACAATCTTGTCACATCTACATGAGCATTGGAGAAGAATGTTACATCTAGAGTTCGTACAAAAATACTGTGTTCAATCATAATGGCAAAAATCTTAGTCGTGAGGGAGGCCACCCCCAAACTGGTCACACCCTCATATCATCCGAACCCAAGCGCTTACTAGGTTTAACATCCTATTTCCCCAACCAAGTCAACATCTTCTATCTCACCACATTGTTATTATTCTCCTAAGTACTATCAGCCCATGACCTCTTCCACAAGATCACCACCTCATATTCCTTATACTTCTCCTTACCCTCAATATTCTCATCCTTCACCTCCTTCTACACCACCACCAATTGTGCCTGAAGGATTTGCACCATAGCATCAACCCACAAACATTACTTGTGCTGCTACTATCAACTACAGTGGGAATCCTCCACAACATCAGAAGCATTCTTTCTTTAGACATGACCATAAGAAGGGACAGCACAGTTCCAAGACCACTGCATCCTCCCACTCAGCACAAGTTCAACATTGTGGTGCATTTTTCTTCTCGAACCCAACGGCTCGTGTTACCTTATCAAGGCCACCGATCAAAACTCCAACAACTATGGGGCCCAATGAATATAGCCACGTAGGGAGACATACCAATCCTTGCATACCATCTTA
>MNCI01029470.1:6157-56367 GCA_015680685.1 Gnetum montanum
ATGATGAGCAATGAGGTATCCCTATGCCCAACCAGACTAATCACTACGGTGTTCACACGTGATTTGGTTGAATTTCATGGACCTATAGTTCTCCAATGTACTAGTTCTTCTAGGAAGTGAAATGGGTGTTGAGAACATTCATTGTCTTTCCAACTACACTTGTTAAGCTCAAGGGTATGGTTTAAGGGTAATTGAGATACATGATTTTTTCTCATTTTATGTTTTATAAGTTTAATTGCCTACAACAAGAATGAAAGGTAGAGTAATTAAGATCTAATTCATTCATTGCCTAGCTAGCCTAACACAAGTACCCATCCCACTTTCCTGGACACATCCTGAACACATATAGTGTTGCTGGGCTACCAAATGTTAAACATTGCTAGATTACCAAACACTATATGTATGATCAAAGTGGTTGTGCTTGTGTTCATTAACAATTGGAAATTAATTGCTTAATTTAAATGCATTAAAGTAAACAACATGAAAGTAAAATGCATTAAAAAAAACATTAATCTATTCTCAGTGCTACAAGGATTATCAAAAGGGTTCATTTTTATTCCCATCACACTACCATTCTCAAGTACATCAGTGTTTAAATAAAGATCTGTACACACTCAGACTCTTACTATGGGAACTTAGAAAATATTCTAATGCTGGAAAAAACAAACTACAAGAGCTTCACATGACAAAAACTAATCTAAAAGTCATGAGACCAAGCACTATATTTATAGGCCAGTGTATACCTTATTATATTGGATATTCGACATTGTGTCCTAGCCTCCGACATCAGATACCCAATGTTGAGGCTCCGATATCAGGTACTTGATATTGGAACATTCAAAAACATGATTCATCAAAGGGGTTAGAGAATGTTGTTTCTAATCATTTGTTTTAAATTTGATGAGATCAAGAGGTTAAGGAAAAGCCTCATTCACATTAATTTTTAGATGAGATTCTATTAAAAATGTAACATCGAATTCTTCTTTAGAAAACACTCTATGGTTTGCTAATTTTTCTTACCTATCCTGTAGAGCAAAAAGTTCCTTCTAAATGGAATAAAAAGAATAAAGTAGTAATTCTTATACCAAGCCAAGTTCTACATAGATATTTACAACAATTTCTACAAACTTTTTTATTATATCATAGTAGATTAGTGTGTGCCTTAGAAGAATCAACTACAAGTTCTTTAAGATTCTTATGATGGACCATGTAGAGGCTATTATTTTAGAAGTAGGATACTTATTAAAATTATTATTACTAGTTATTTGTATCCCATGTGTTTTCATGATGCATATAGGTTGTTCCAATCATGTAAATGTTATTAACTTAATGGTGGAATATTAGCATAATTTGAAAGATCAAAATAGTAAAGTTAACTAGTAAAACCTTTCAACATTTGAGGAATTAATATCATGAATTTTGGCTTACCAATTTTTAACAAGAATGCATATCTAATTATTATTATTTACTATTGTTCCAAGTGGACAAAAACTATTACAACAACTTATTGTACAATAACTATGATGACTAAACTGTTTGAGTAATACATAGTTAATAGGTTTAACATATCTTGATCTTTAGTTTTAGATAATAGGATCTACTTCATAGATTCTACCTTTAAGAATTTAATGTAATGCCTAGGAATAATACATATAGTCACCACATCAGCTCTTCCCCAAATCAATGGTCAAGTGGAAGTAACAAATAGGAAGATCACACACATATTAATGTAAATAATTAGTAAGTATAGAAAGGACTCAATAAAAAAATTGAATGATATTCTTTGAGCATGTTATTTAACCTAAAAACATCCTAGAGACTATTCTTCATACAAGCTCATATCTGAGAATTACCTAAATTGATAATCCAGGCTACACATCAAATCTTAACAACCACTTTTGATCTTGATCTTGACTTAATTCTAGTCCAAAAAGAATGATTAGTAAATCTAAACTTAACAAATGAAAGCTAGATGATAGCATTGATTCATAATGAGGATCACATAGTTTATTCAAAATAATTACAAAATAATAGCATTACGCATCTTGAGCTAAAACCTAGAAATACGTTTGTATATTATAATCTCAACCTTGTACATCAATGCACTAGATTTCAAATGCTTTAAAAGGGTGTTACCTCATTCATATTATTCACTAATCAAGTGCTTTGTACATATACCATCATTCCAAACTACACAAATTAATGTTGGTTAACATCAAACAATAAAAGTCTTTTCATGAACCAAATAATGTTAGGATCATCTCACAAGATATGACAAGTTCATCTTTAGAATCTTCTTCTTAAAACTTAGTTGTCCATTGAGGAAAAGGAGATGAGTCGGGGATATTTTTAATTAAAATTAAAGCTAATAAGTTTTCTTTTATTTTATTCTTAGTTTATTAAATTTTCTAAGTCTTAATTTCTTAAATTTTTAGCCTTTTAACATTTTCTATTTCTTTAATATTTTTCTATGCTTATTATTTTTCAATTCAGTTTACTTTTGGCTTAGGCTAGAAAGGTATTACTTAAAGCATACATAAATTATACAAAAAAGAAAGTGCTACTTAAGAAAAATATTTAATGCTAAGAAAAGATGATAGACAAAGTAGTAGGTATCCATAAAATAGATGCATAGGAGTAGAAAAATGCTAAGCAAAAAAAATTAAATATAATAAAATAGTAACAATATCCTTATATGTACAAAACCTAACTTGATCACTAATAAATAGTATGAAGCCTTATTATCCAAGTCAAAAATTACATAAGGATACCAATAAATAGAATAGAAAAGTATATAAAAATTTTCATGAGAATTGCATGATATAAAAATGCATTAAAAGGAATTTGACTCTAATGCTATCAAAAAACTATTGAAGAAAAATAGCTATAAATAATCAACACCACGTAAACAAAATTCATAACGAAGTTAGGCTTGTGCAAAGATAAGAAAAATGAAAATAAAAATCCTCATAGAAATTAAATAGTATAGAAGTCCCAGTTGAATATTACAATTTAGAAGAAAAATAATTGATAATTGGAAACTTTAATGCTAAGATAAAAAGATACTCTACAAAGAAATCTAAGAATGAACTTTTCGTTCTAACTCCTCTTCATCACAACTACCTAAATTACCTAGCAGGTGCAAAAACACAAAGAAAATATGCCCTAAGACTTAGTAAGCTAAATAAGCTATAAAATTCTTCCTTATGGGTTTTTGTTGAAGGAATCAAGTACCTAGATAGTCATGCATAATGGCTAGCTACAAATAAGGAGTTAGTATCCAAGAATATAAACATGCTAATACAAATATACATAAATCAAATCATAAATAATAATTCAAAATGAATAACCAAAGGCAAAGAACTAAGGAGAACCTTTTCCACCACCCACTAAGCCTAAATAGAATTTAAATACAACAAATGATAGTTACCAACAAGACAAGCCACATAAGTATCTAGCTCCCTCCCTACCAGATTGACCACATAGGTACTATAAAGATTAATGATACTTACCAACTAGACTAATCACATAAGTGTCTAGCTTAGTACTGAGAAAGATGTTCCATAGAGAAACTATAAAGATTGTTAGGGTAGCTAACCAAAAATTCAATCTAGAGCCTAATGATCAAATATCAAAATATAACATATCAAATGATCCTTGGTTGGTGAAAAAACATTTCAAAATGAAGTAAGTTCACTCCAATATTAAATCATATTCAACATACAAAATCTTGATATTATGAAAAGAATATTAATTTGCTAGAAAACTAGAAAACTAGCTATCTTTAATTACTACAAGAATATTATAATAAGATTCAACAACCCATAAAACATCCAAACATAACCTTTCATAATCAAATGATGTTGTATAGCATGAGGCTCAACAATCATATAATGACTATTATTAATGTACGATACAACCAAGAGGAAGTCTTTCCCACAACCTAGAACAAATATCTCAATTGACAAGATAGAAGAGACACTAGGATAATACTTAATCAATTAACCAAGAGATGCAAACATACTTATGCACTCTTAACATATCACTCACATCTCTCTATTGTATAAGCATGAAACAAAGTAAGGATCCATGATTTCCCTTACTAATGAGCATCACCACACCAATGATATCAAAGGAGGACATGGTCATCGGAGAGATCTATGATTGCATCCTATTTTACAAAAATGGAGATCATCTATGTGAACATGACTAAGTACATGATGGTGCATAGCCAAATTGGTAACACTTGCATCACACACTTGAATTATTCAAGCTATTCCATGGGGCATAGTCTTCATGGGTCCATGGTAGGCCAACAAGTTGGGCCACTACACCATGATTTTTATCATTGCCATGCTTCTGCAATCTTCAAACCATCATGGCTATCCAAATCCTCACTTGTTGCCACACCTAGATGTTGTTGTTCTCAGAACTAGAGTAACCTGCTACCACCTCAGCTAGATTTGCAGGGCATTCATAAACCCTTGCTTCCCACTCTTCCACTATGTGCTCCTTGCCTGTCATCACCTCTTTAGTGTCCTTACCTATTTCTTCCTCATCCTTGTGTGCCCTTGTAGCTATGTCCATTGTCACTACACTAGTGACGTCAATGCCACCAATGACATTAGAAATTGTTGCCTTCCCTAGTATACCACGGATACCATAAGCATTTGGAATCATTACCTTCCTCAACATTCCATAGATACCACCAACACCAAGGATTGTTACCTTCCCTAGAATTTCATGGATACTTCTGATGCTGGAAATCATTGCCTTCTCTAGTAAGTATGAATACTGTTGATGTAAGGAATTGCTACCTTCCCAGTGTGCCATGGACACCATCAATGTTGAGAATCATTTTCATCTTTGGCATCCAAAGCCACTGTTGCTACTGGTAATCGTTGCCTTCCTTAGTTTGCTACAAACATTTTTGACATTCGGAATCATTACCTTCTTTGGCACTCATAAACATTGCCAATGTTTGGAATATCTACCTTTTCCAACATGTCGTAGACACCACTGACACCAAGAATCGCAAACTCCTCTAGCATCCATGGATACCGTTGACTTTGAAAATCATTGCCTCCTTTGACATCCCATAGACACCATCAATGCCAAAAATCATTATCTTCTCTAGAAACCACAGACATTGCCCTTGTCAAAAATTGCTTCCTTCTAATGATAGAAAACTTTTTGTCAACTGACAAAGAAATTAAAAAATATTCATCAATTGATGGGAAAAATTCAAATTCAAAAAAAATGTAAAATCAAGCTAAGAACTTTTAATTGAAGAATACAAAAGAAAATTTTTTAAATAGAAACTTTGTACCTTGGGAACACATGAGATAAAAATTCTATAATTAAGTGTGCTAACTATGGAGTAGCACTAGGATGGGTGACCTCTTAGGAAGTCTCAAAAAATGTGAAACTTTTTTATAACTTAAAATGACCATAAATTAGGATTTTGGAGTTTGTTTTGAATAAAATAAGAACCATTGTCAATAGATTTAAACCTTCTAGACATAATGGAATGATCAAATTCAACCTACATAAGATGAGAAATTAATTTTTCAAGCTATTATATAGGCCTCTAAAACATGAAGGAGTCTTAAAAAATAAGAATAATTAAAGTCTTTGGTGATTGGTTGGAAGTTCATGAAGAGAGATTTGTTCATGGAGGTTTAACCTCCTTTGGAACCAATTAACTATCACAAAATCCATGAATAGGGCCATAGAGGCCAAGGAATCATCAACATACCTGGTTTCTTCAACCTATCAATGTTTGAAGCTTGAAGAGTACACTAGGGAATGATGGTTTATCAAATCAATGATCAAATGAATGCTATTGAACAATAGATTAATGAAATCATACATGTCCAATAGGAACTTTGTCAGTCAAACCTAGAGTTTGGAATAGATATGCAAAACATGTCTAAAGAAGTTAGGAAGTTGTCCCAAAGGTTAGAAGGAAAATGGTCAAAAATTCAAGGAAAGATGGATTCCTTTGTAGAGTCCATCAAACAATTACTTGATCATCTTACCCAGCCTTCTAATCAAAGCCACTTTCCAGCTAGGGACCAACACCAAGATCAATACCCATATTACAATGAGAAAAATCAAGATCAACATAGAAACTAGTCCCCACTTGTTGGACACCATTTAATAGGTGAAAGAATGGAACTCAAAGGTAAGGGTTATTGGAATTAGTAAAATTCACCAAGAGAATCACTAATTCAAGTTCATGCTAAAAAGGTAAAACTAGATCATTATGATGGAGCCCCTAGATCTAGTGCTAAGGAAAAAGACTTGGTTAATACCATGAAGAATTACTTCGATATGCTGAATTTGTCAAGCCAAGAACATTTAGAAGTAGTCTCCTTGTATTTGAGAGGACTTGCTACAACATGGTGGCATGGATTGAGATCTCAAGGTTTGATTACAAATTGACTTAACTTATATCAAGATTTTGAACAAAAATTGTACCAAATTCATTCCTCAAAGAGAGAAAGATGTAATTTGATTCTTTAAGATTGGGAAGATGATTTGTGGAAGATTACTACATGGAATTCTACAATCTCTGTTGGTATGTAAGCCACTAGGATGATGGAGTATTAGCTTCAAAGTTTATTGGTGGACTACATACACAAATGCATCCCCAAATATGTGCACATAAGCCTAAAATAGTTGATGAATCCTATAGAATTAGTAAGGATTATGAAGAATCAAATCAGCTACTAACTACTCTTCAACAAGAAATGGTGGAAGAAACACCAACCAAGAGAGCTTAATTAGGATGTTTTGCTATGGAGAAGATCATTTCAAACAAGATTACCAAAAATTATGAGTAAAAATACAAAGAAATAATCAAACTAGAAATAAAAAATCCAACCCAAACATGGCCAAAGAAAAAGTCCAAACCACTACAGAAAATATGAAAAAGCTTTTAGCACTAACCAAGTCAGCTTTAAGAAAACTTCAATTTTCCTTATTGAGTTTTGAAGGATCAATTAAAGAAAAAAGATTAAATTTTTTATTGATAGTGGAGCAACTGATAATTTTATATCACCAACATTAATGAAGTCATTAAAATTAAGTTTACCTTCTAAGAAAGTTGTTAGAATAGAACTTGCAGATGGAACAACTGTAAGAAAGTATACTAGGTATAGAGAAATTAATTTTACCTTACAAGACATGTCTTTTGTTGATGAATTATTTGAATTTGAATTAGGTGATGTTGGTGTAATCGCAAGAATGTATTTTTTGCAAAAATTCAATATTACTGACCAGTTTGGAACTCATGTTTTAAAAGTGCCAACCATTGACAGAGTCAAGGTTCTAAGGTGGGTAGGAATAGCAAAGAAAAATCACATGATAACTATTAAGTAGGATAAGATATTAGTCAAAACGGGTGCTACTATGTTGGTTGTAAAAGTAACTCAACTTCAAAAATCTTATGACATTAAGATCTGAAAAGAACTTGAAGAATATAAAGATTCAATATTTAGTGAAACTAGAGAATTACCTCCAAATAGAACTATTAAACATGTTATTGATATTTTCTCTAGTAAAAAACTAGTTTCAAAAGGCCATTATATGTTGTCCACCTCTAAATTAAGGGAATTGAAAGTACAAATAGATCAATTATTGGAAGAAGTGAAGATTCGATTGACTGTCTCACCTTGGGGTGCACAAGTCTTATTTGTCAAAATGAAAGATAGTACATTAAGATTATGCATTGATTATAGGGCATTAAATAAAGTGACAATTAAAAATGTCTATTCCTTTCTTAGGACCAATGACATGTTTAATCAACTTACTAGAGCATGTTATTTCTCAAATATTGATTTAAAATTTGGTTATCACCAAATAAGGATTAAGGAAAACGACATTGAGATAACTACATTTAGAGCTAGGTATAGATTATATGAGTTTGTGGGGATGCCATTTGGATTAACAAAAAAAATTGGAACATTCATGAAATTAATTAATAATATCTTTTAAGAGTATCTTGATCAATTTGTTATCATATTTATGCATGATATACTTATTGCTCTAAGTCAAGAGAAGAACATGTTAAACATTTGAAAATTATGATGGAAGTCCTTACGGAACATTAGTGAAAAGAAAAATTAGGTAAATGAAAAATTTTTAAAGAAGAATGATCTTACTTAGGACATATAGTATCTAAGAAAGGATTACAAGTAGACCTTACTAAAGTTAGTGTAGTTTGAGATTGGCCAGAACTAAAAGATGCTACAACAATTCATAGTTTCTTGGGCTTAACAAGTTTGTAACAATGTTTTATTAAAGATTATTCTATTTTGGTAGGCCCCTTAATTGACCTTTTGTAAGAAAAACATGTGTTTAAGTTTGATAAAAAATTCAAGGAAACTTTTCTTAGATTAAAGATGCTACTCCTAATAGCACTTATCCTAAGAATTCCAGATAAAGATATACCATTTGAAGTATCTACAGATGCCTATGAAGTTGGAATTAGTGTAGTTCTTTCATAAGAAGATATAGTGGTATGTTTTGAATCTTGTAAATTGCTAGGAGATGAGGTAAATTACTCAACCCATGATTTGGAATTGCTAGAAATGTTTCATGCTTTGAATGTTTGGAGATACTATCTTTGTGAAAAAGGATTTGTACTAAAAATAGATCATAAAAGTCTAGAATACTTGCAAAGAAAAGCCATCTTAAACACCTAACAATGAGGATGGGTAAAAATATTGGTTGAATATGATTTTAAGATTAAATATATTCTAGGAAAACAAAATGTAGTGGTTGATGCCCTTAGTTAAATGTAGAACCTAATGATCCGCTTTGTGACAACCCCTATGGAAGAAGAAATTAAGGAATAAATAAAAGAAGATCCTTACTTCAAGAATATCCTAATCAATGTTTCTTGTAAGCCTCATTACCAATGTTTTTTTAATGGTCTATTGATAAAAGGATAGAGGGCATGTATACTAGAAAATTGGAGACTTAAGCTATTATGTGAAGCCCATGAAGTACCATACATTGGGCATTTGAGCTATGTCAGAACTTATGTGATGATACATAAATATTATTTCTATATTGGAATGAATATTGACATATCTACATATGCTAAAAATTACCCAACCTACCAAAAAATAAAATCGAAATAAAACAAAAAAAGGTGGATACTATAGCCTTTGGAAGTCCCAACTTGGAAATGGGAGTAGGTTACGCTAAATTTCATTGTGGGATTTCCAATAATAAGAAAAAACAATTCAATATTATTAGTAGCTAATCACTTATCAAAGATGGCTCACTTGATAACTTTGAAGTCTAAAAACACAACTAAAGAAGTAGTCCAAGAATTTATGCAAGAAGTCTTTTGATTACATGGGTGCCCAAAATCAATCATCTTGAGTAGAGATCCTATGTTCATATTCAAATTTTGGTTTAAAATTCTTTAAGGAAATTGGGATCCAATTGAAGTTCAGCATAGTGTACCATCATGAGACAAATGGTGAAATAGAATGTGTGAACTGAATACTAGAAGATATTCTACAAAGCTACATTGGAAGTAGACCAAATACATGGAAGGATTACTTGTATCTATCCGAATTCACCTAAAATAATAATTATCAAGGATCCATACATCATATACCATTCAAAGTTTTATATGGATGAAATTTTTGTACACCACTAACTTGGGAAAATCCAACCTTAAGATTGGAATGGAAGCAAGGAGAAATGAAAATAATAGAAAATATTATTACAAGAGTTTAAAAAAATCTACAAGTAGCCCAAGATAAATATAAGGGATATGCGGACCAACATCAACATAAGAAGGAATTTCAAATCAAATATTAAGTACTACTAAGAGTAAAACCCACTAGGAGTTCCCTTAAACTAGGAAAATATGACAAGTTGGTCCCAAGATAGTGTGGACTCTTTGAATCTCAGAGAGAATTAGTAAAGTAGAATATCAATTAAATCTTTCAACAACCTTAAGAATTCATCTAGTATTTCATGTAATTTTTCTAAAGAAATCTCATGAAAATGAAGTGCCTTATGTGCTATATTAGAATACTTTACTCCTAAGATCCAACACTAGCTTTGAGGTCAAACCAATTGTGATCAAGAGTCATAGAACCAAGAAGCTTTGTAATAAAACCGTCAATGAAGTACTCATCCAATGATTAAATTGTGATCAACAAACTTGGGGAAATAGGAAGTTCATTCTCAATAGTTATCCTCAAATTTTTGATCATAATGATATTGAATAATAAATTATATCTATTATTAAAGTAAAAATTTATATTTAGTAATTTTTAGTCTTTTATTTGTATAGGTGATAATGAAGATAATGATGGAGCAAAAAATGAGGAGCATATTGAAGAAGTAATAATTGAGTAACTAGACATAGAAGAGATACTCAAGGATGACCTAGATGCTTAAGGGGGGTAGATTGCAATGTACCATCCCTTGTTAAGGATGGAATTGTACTATAATCATGTAATTAACCTTTAGAAGAAGGGGTGCCTCATTATGAGGAGTTGTAATTATTCACAATACCCCTTGGGAATGGGTTTGACTTGGGGAATTTATGGTTGGGCTTAGAGGTTGTATCAGCATAGAGTTGTAGAGCTAGAATTGAGAAGTGATGTAAGCCAAGTGAAGTAGGCCAACAAGGGATTGATCATACTTTTGACTAGATAGCCTAACTATTGTGGTAGTGTCAAAATGCCTCTAAAGGTATTAAGTACTAGGAAGATAACCCAAAGAAGTGTTAGAGTGTATCATCTAACATCAATAAAGTTTTTCCTTTCTTTCTATCCTTCTTAATTCAACAAATCAATATTATTTTCCAAGGTATTTGATTATATTTCCATTATAATTCCATGTGTGTGATGAACTAATGCAATGAAAGATTATGTTTTATCAACATCTAGGAATGGGATGTCACATTCAACCTCCAAGATGTATTTATAGAGTTCAAACATGAAAAAACCACATGTAGAAAGAGAATAAGGAAAGAGGTATTCCTACACTAGCTCTCCCAACTTTCAAAAAGTGAACTCATGTAAACAAGGGAGTAGGGGTTAAAGTGATCCCCAATTCATGAAGTTCGATCTCATAAGCCCATAAAAAATCATCCACAAACTAATTTATTCAATGGATTATGTACTCATGCCTCTTCAATTCCCAAGTACTTGAATATTTCCTCCACATCAGTACGATGACCTTTCTCTCCATTGAAGGGTTTGATTGATTAACAACCCTCTTCAAGTTATCAATGCTTGCCTGTATGGTATCCTCATCAACTAGTCCATGATAGTGCATAATATCTAAGGCATTAAACAAAATATTTATATCAACATCATTTGTTAAATTAATTTCAAAAGCATTATGATTAATCTTGGCCTTAATTCTAAAGGAACCATCTTCTTGATTTCGAACTTGGAGAAGTTGACATTTCATAGTTGCTTCTTCATTAAGTGCATCCAAAAAAAGTTATCAATAGTAAAATTTAGTTTTTATTTGCCATCATTCATCTTGATAACTCTCTATTTAGCTTTCTTCTCAAGATTTAATTTCACTTATGCATGGAGATCCCTATCTCTTATAGAAAATTAGCACTATGTTGAGCTTCACCATTAGAGCTCTTCAAGGTGTTTACCATCTTAGGACAAAAATTATAATTCAACTCAAATGAGCTTTTACCACTAGCAACATGAAAAACATTATTGTATGAAAAGATACCATGAAAAAACAAGTTTTTCCACCTATTTGGCTCTTCATCACATAAACATATCAATATGTTGAGTAAGAATTTAGTTACCACCTCTATTTGGCCATCATATTTTGGATGATATGCACTAGAAAATTTTAAGTTTATTCCTAAAATCTTCCAAAGGGATCTCCAAAAGTGAATTGTAAATTTAAAGTCCCTATCACTAATAATATTCAAATAAATTCCATGCAAATTCATCACATTATGGAAAAACAAATTTGTCACATGGTAAGCATCACTCATCTTTTTGCATGGAATGAAGTGTGTCATCTTCAAGAACCTATACAAAAAAATAAAAATTGCATCATTTCCACTCTTGGTCTTTGGAATAACACTCACAAAATCCATAGATACACTTTTGCATGGACCCTTGATAATTAAAAAAGGCACATAGTGTCCATCCACTCCTTTACCTCTGATTTTTTGACAAGTCAAACACTCCTTTAGAAATTTTAAAAATTTAGTTATCATACTAGGACAAAAATAGTGCTACCTAGAAGTTCTAATGTTTTATCCCTAGCCATGTGAGCTACCATGTCACTATAATGCTTTCAAAAAAAATCATTTTTCTAAAATCATAGTTAGGAACACATATCTTTCCGTTCTTGAATAACAGTTCATGTTGAGTATTATAGTTCCTTCACTATTATATCCTACTCAATAATGGCTCTTTATAGCTCTTTCAAGGCTATCCAAAATCAACATCATACTCATATAAAAGTAGAAAAATTATTCATATCTTCCACATGAGATACACTAAAATTAACCACATGCACCCTAGACAATTCATCACTCACCACATTAGATTTCATACATTTGTGTTTCAATATAAAGTTAAACTCTTGTAACTATGAAATCCATTTCATGTGCTTTGCAATAAACTTCTTTTGAGAGTTTAGAAATTTTAGTGCTTTATTGTATGTCATCAAGAAAAAATCCTTGGATAACAAGTAATGCCTCCAATGCTTGATTGTTTAAAGAATGCTATATAACTCCTTCTCATATATGTTGGATTGTTTCCTTAACTCATTCAAGTTATCAAAAAATAAACTTATAGGCCTACATTCTTGTGAAAGTACCCCATCAATGGCAAGTCCATTTGCATTCACCTCCACTTGAAAAATCTTCTAAAAATCTAGAATTACAAGCACCAGTTCACTGGTAATTTTTGCTTTCAATAAGTCAAAAATTCATTGGGTTTTAATATCCCACTTGAGATCCTTATTTTTCTTCAACAAAGAAAACATAGGGCAAGAAATACAACTGAAATTTTTGACAAACTATCTATAAAATCCTTCTAAACCAAGGAATGATCTTACCCATCCAACATTCTTAGAAGTTTGCCAATCTCTAATAGCATTCACCTTCATAGCTTCCATCTAAATTTGGTTTTTAGAAACCACATGTCCAAAATATGTGAATATCCTCTTGAATAAATTACTTTTTCTCACATTGATCACCAACTATGCCTCCTTAAATTATACCATCTGCAAGTGATCCAAGTGCTCTTCCTTACTAGAGCTATACACCAAAATATCATCAAAAAAGACAATACAACACATACTAATTAAGCCCTTCAATACATCATGCATCAATCTCATTAATGTAGAAGATGCATTCATGAGGCCAAATGGCATCACCAAGCACTCAAACAATCCATTTGATGTTTTGAAAGCTATCTTTCATTCATCACCTAGCTTGATCCTATTTTTTTGGTAATAATTATTCAAATAAGTTTTGCTAAAAAAATTCCCAATTAGTAAGGACATTAAGGATATCATCCATCCTTTTAACAGAAAACTTGTACCTCACTCTTATCTTGTTCAGTACCCTAGAATTAATGCACATCCTCCATTCATCACTTTTTTTCTTTGGCACTAGAACTACTACAACAACATAAGGTGAAATGGATTATTACATAAAACCATTTTTAAGTAACTCCTCTACTTGTCTTTGTAATTTAGATTGTTGATTTAGTGCTATCCAATAATATCTTTCATTTGGAATTGTAGCATTAGGAATGAAATTAATCTGATGTTATACATTCTTCGTTGATGATAATCCATCTAATTTCCCATTGAATACCTTGGAAAAGTTTTTCTTCAAGCCTAGTATGAGGATCATTGAACTTAGAAGTGGGGGATGAATAAGTTTCTCAGAAAAATCTTCAACATAAAACACACATAATTTTAGATGGTTCCCTAACTTGGGTACTCCATACATAGAGGGTAGATCACTTGTATACCTTCAAACTTTGTTTCTCTTAAAATATGATTGGAAGGATATCACATCCTATATAGCTCTATGCTTCGCTCTGGAGTAATTCGTCACTATGAATCCACTTAACTCTACAAGGTTCCAATGAGCTTAGAATGTGATTTTTAGGATCCCACATTCTTTACAACTTGAACTTCACTCTAGAGTATTATGACGTTGCACCAACTAGTCAATCCCATAGGATCCCAAAAATCTTAAGGATGATGCCTTCTCGTAAGAATCACATCAATCCCAATGGGGCAATAAAAAGAGAAACAAAATTTTCAATGAAAGAATGTAACTAATATATAGATCCTTGACTTTGATGCATGATTTAATAGCCCTCAATACAACAACACATATGATATAATAATGAGGTACAACACACAACCAAATTATATCACAAATTAGTTACATAAGTACAATATGCAATGATTGCTTTGATAATGACTATTCATGCACAATACTTGCACTTTTTCCAAGAGAATGAAGTCTTCTTATAGCCTTGATTTTTTCAAAATTACTTTGAAATTCAGGCAATGGCTATCTAACAGTCATTGGAGACATCTTCTTTGAGATTGGAACATCTCATTGCACATATCTTAATTCAAGGGAGATTTCTCTCCACCAAGGGAGACATCTTCTTCATAAAGTAGATGTCTACTATTTTTGAAAGATGTCTTCTTCTAAGAAACCTTTATCTCATCCAAGATGTCTTCATCATTTGGAAGATGTCTTCTCTTGATAGTAGATGTCTACAATTTCTAGGAGACATCTTCTCTGCATGTAATCTACACTTTGGTCAAGAAGTCTTCTATTTCTAGGAGATGTCTTCTTAGATTTTGGGCTTTGCTTCTCAAGGTTTCCTTTCATTGATTTGGATCATCCTTGATCTTGGAAAATTCTTCATTTTTCTATAGTTTTCATCTTTGTCCTTACTCCTACTTAAGTCCTTGTAGTCTTCACTTTGATATCTTGCTGTAGCTCTCATTCCTAGAGTCTTCATTTATGTTTATTAGGTCCTTGTGGTCTTCACATTTGATATATCTTTGTAGTGTCATTTCTTGAGCTCTCCTTTGATATCTCATTATAGCTCATTACTAGAATCTTCATTTATGTCAAGTAGGTCCTTGTGGTTTCCATATCCTATAAACATAACAATCATAATAACATCCTTGTTCTTGATTTTTCTTAAGGTTTTGACATACCAAAAGGTCAAAAATATTCTCATTTTTTATGATGTTAGAAACTTAAGAAAATGGATTAGTAGTTTCTAGAATGCATCAAGACATATATTCTCAATTATGCTGATAAAATCAGTAGTCAAGTCAACCATATCAGAATCAAGACATAATTCTCCCCCATTTTGGACATCATCAAAAAGGAGTGAAGATAGAGTTGCAAATGATCAAATGAAATGCATATGGACTTGAGAATGCTATATATGTAAACATGATTGTCAAGGAAGAACAAGTAAGTAAAAAGTACACATCACTTAGCATTGATAGAATATGACTAATGATGTCAAACCAAATAACTACTACCCCTTATTTATTCATATAGAAGGTTAAAAAAATGAGGTACAACCTTCATAGTTAAAATCCAAAGATGAAATTTTAGCATTGAAGATCATACAACCTAACTTTGAGTCAATAATCCATTAGCAATAAATGACTAGTACTCATATAATTGTCCAATATTCTTTTCCTTTTAAAATAATACAATAAAGGACTATAATTTTAGAGTAGGTAAAACATGCTATTCAACATTTAAGACAAATTAAGATACCTTATTATATCATAAGAATAAACAATCATTTATATGAGAACCAATTAGCTTTTTACCAAAAATTATAAGCTAATATATGACAAACAAGAAAATAAATATATATATATACCTCATTTCCTACCAAAAGAGATCATGAATACTTATTTTAGTTCCAATTTTCCATAGAACACTATGATCTTCTAAGTTGAGAAATATTTGCAACAAAGGCCTTTGGTACTTAAAATGGTATAGTCTCAACATATAAAAGGTCAAACATTCCATCTTTAACATAAAGCTCATAAGTAGATTCATATAAAGTTCAAGAACTTGCACTAATAAAGAGCATCTTTAGGTAAGGATTTCAATTAGACCTCACTTTTACTTGTAAAACATTACCAGATGAATAAGCTCTTTCTTGTTCATTTTTAGCTAAGGGTGATGGAGTGGAATGTCTTGTTTCTTGAGTATCTTTTGGTGGAGGTCTCAAAAGACTTCCCCTATGCTGGTGGCATCTTGGATGATAATCAATGATTAAGAACATACTCCCCTTGCACATGTGTAGATTCTAGTGCTCCCTTTGAGTTCTTTTGGATCAACTTATTCTTTTCAAAGATGAATGTCAAAGCTCTTTTATCATCATGGTACTACTCCTACTAAGTAATGATACAATCAAGTATGGAGACTAGAGTCTCCTATTAGTAGTATCGATAGTACTTTCAAAAATGTATCTTTAGAAGATTCAAGATTCATGGTTTTCACTAGAAGTACCAATTTAAATGCTTAAATATTCCAAGATAAATGAGATTTGATGTCTTAGGAAAGCACAATAAATAATAAATAGTTCATCATAAGGTTTTTGGACCATGAATTACATGCAAGGGTTAAATGCCAAAAACCAAGATAAGTACCCAAAAGATGAATTACAATAAATTCATTATAAGTGCCACACCACAAACTTCCGTATATCAAGTTGCATCATGCTCATATTTACATAAAAAATTCCATAAATAATTATTCCTACAGTATAAAAAATATTCTCTTATAAGATTTGATCTAGAAGTAACATCCCATAAATAATGTAAGCACATATCAAATACAATTTAGACTTTCCAAATTAAATACTAATACAAAATTTAGCAAGCAAGAAGATAGAAAATTACCTTGACTTACATTGCTTGCAATTGAGAGGAAGAAGCCTAATGAAGTTTGAGATGAGGTCCTCTATCATGAAGTACCTCCTTACCTTTTGGTTATTTTTCATTAGATATTTTGTATAATGACTCTATTTGTTCATGTTTTTAATGAATACATGCTTGATCAATTATTGTATCATCCATCTCTTTGAGAAAAATTTCAATTCTCCACTTCTTTTTATTTTTAGTTGCTACTATCCACAAAATATCCTTACCATAACATTTTTGACAAGACCAAGCATCAATCTTGTTTTGATCATCATGAGAATAACCAAAGTTTTGTTTACTACCAAAATTTTTACAAAAAAATAAAGTATTCTCCTCATGAATGAAATTATCAAACCAAAATATGCTTGAGCTTAAGCCTGTATCCTCCTCTAATACTTTATTTAAATTCTTTGGTTATTTTTCAAGAGTTTATCCTTTTTGGAAATTTCTACAATCCTTACTTAAAGGGGTTAGTTTTTGAATCTCAACATTTATGTCTGAGATTTCTCCTTTTAATTCAATGTGAATAGCATCAAGATTAGTATTTAAAAGTTTCTTTACCTTTCTAAGAAAATAATGTTGAATAAGATTTCTTCTCTCAATTCACTATACCTTTCATCATAGTTACCACCTTGTTCAGTAATGTATAGAGAATTTTTGTCTATAAGAGCCATGCATATGAGCTAAAAATTTTTGGTAGAGTCATCTACTTCTTCTTCGCTTTGTTCATAATCATCCCAACTTGTATAGAAGTTGGTCTTTTTTAACTCCTCATCATTATTGTCCTTTTGTTGTCATCTACTATTACTAGGATATTTGAAGGCCAGATGACCTCTTCCACCACATAGCCAACATTCTATAGAAGAAAAATATAAATTGGAATTGGAAAAATTTTACTTCTTTTATTACCTCTTTCCTTACCTATTTGTTGATTGAAACACTTGTCCCTTTTTTCCATGAGTCTTTGCAACCCTCTAGAAGAAAAAACTATCTCTTATTTACTACTCACATCTTGCTTTGTAGGTTCCTTTTCCTTGTCAGATGATTTTAGAGTAATGGGCTTTTCTTGTATAACCCCTTCACTTATGAGGTTCATTTCATAAGCAATGATAGCACTTTGAAGCTCTTCAAATTTAAGCTTTGAAAAATCTCTAATTTCTTCCATGGCCATGACCTTCAGTCTAAATTCTAGCTAGAGAGTTTTAAACATTTTTATTATAACATCACTCAAGAAAATCTTTGCCTATACCTCTAATGGCTACAATAAGAAAAATTGCTCTAGAAAAATAATCTTTTATTTTCTCTCCTTATCTCATTTTTAGCTCGTTGTACTCACTTTGAAAAACTAACAATTTGGATTATTTAACTATAGACATTCTTCATAAGTAGCATCTAGTGTTTCCCAAATTTCTTTGACCATTTCACAACCAACTACTCTATTAAACTTAGATTTATTTGAAGCACAATACAAACAATTTTTAGCCATTGAATCAAACATGAACTTATCTTTTTCCTCTTGTGTCCATTTGTTATGAGGCTTGATGGCTCCTATTATGCCATCAATAAGCAATGTGTATCCTTCAATTATAGATTCATAGACTTCAAATTCCATCAATTTGAAGAAGCCTTGCATCCTTGCCTTCGAATAGGTAAAGTTAAATCCATTGAACATGGGTTGCTTTGTATAGGAAGTTTCCTTCATTGTTCACTCTTGAAAGATGTAGAGTGCAAGAGTACTAGGCTTTGATACCACTTGAGGATCATTGAACTTAGAAGGAGAGGATGACTAATTTTTCCAAAAAAAAAAATCTTCAACATAAAGCACACACAATTTTATGTGGTTTCCCAACTTAGGTACACCACACATGGAGGGTAGATTGCTTGCACACTTCCAAGCTCTATTTCTCTCAAAATGTGGTTTAAAGGATACCACACCCTATACATCTCTAAGATTAGCTCCAAAGTAATTCATCACCATGAATCCACTCAACCATGAAAGATCGCAACAAGCTTAAAATGTGATTTCCAAGATCCCATAACCTTTACAACTTGGGCTCTACTTTGAAGTATTGTTATGCTACATCAAACATTCAATCCCATAGGTTCCCAACAAGATCAAGGATGATTCCTTCTCACAAGAAGCACATGAAGCCCAATAGGGTAACAAAATGAGAAATAAAATTCTTAAGGAAAGAATGTAACTAATTTACAAATCATTGACTTTGAGGCACAATTTAATAATCCTTAATACAACAAAACATATGATATAAAAATTAGGTATAGCACACAACCAAATGATATCATAAATTAGATACATCAGTATAGTATGCAATGATTGCTTTGATAGTAACTATTCAAGCACAATACTTGCACTTTTCCCAAGAGAATGAAGTCTTCTTATAGTTTGGATGTTTCCAAGATCACTTTGAAATTTGTGCAATAACTCTATAATAGTTGCTAAAGATGACTTCTTTGAGATTGGGATGTCTCATTGCATAGATCTCAATTTAGGGGAGATGTCTCTTCACCAAAGGAGACATCTTCATGGAGACGTCTTCATCATAAAGTAGACATCTACTATTTCTAAAAGATGTGAAAGGATTGAAAGCATTGATATAGAGATAATTTGAGAAATGAGAAAGAATCAAAATAACCTAACATTAGACTCCATGGTAGAACATATAGAATGCATAGAAGTGAGGAGTTGGTCCATGCCCCTAACCAAAACAAGGTAAGTAGTGAGGCACCACATTTTCGTTCACATTAGTTCATATATACACATGAAGTGATGTAACAATATTCCCAAATTAGCTTTTTACTAATCCATTGATTTTAGGGATTCTTTATCATCATCTCTCATATTTATTATATTATTTATAGGATTTTTCTCATATGTACCTTGAATAGATACATGTTAATATTATCATCCTCTTGCTTAGCTATATGCCATATATTTAATGTTGGCATTATTCTCACAATCACCTCCTTATTGACAACATAATACTTGTCATTTAATACATCCTCTTAATGCATGCATTATTCTATTTCATGTCATGAATTTACAATAATGATTATGCAAATATATTTACCAACTTGATCTTTAAGTTTTTTTTCTTCTATGTTATCTTTTAAATGAAGTATTTATGGAGATTTCCTTTCTTCTTTATTAATGAGTGGAGAATACCCCTACCCTCAACATATGAATCACTAAGCATTCATGTGTAATCTAGTCAAATTCTGTGGACTCTATATCTTACAGTACACTAGCCTCTAGGAAGTGAACTTGCCCTAATAGTCATTTGTTATCTATCAAATTACACTTGTGATATATAGAGGTATGGTTAAGTGTAATTGAGGCATATGATTTTTATTATTTTTATGTTTTATGTTTTGGGTGCTTAAAATAAAGGATGAAAGGAATGAAGTAATCTAATTGCTAATTTAACATAACTAACTAACCAATGTCTAATTAATCCTAAAATAAGTGATGAGTGGAAAGGTACCCCTACAGTCAACCATACAAATACGAGCGTTCACGCATAATCTGGTCGAACTCTGCAGAAGGACTAGTTGTGGTGTCTAGATAGTTACTTATTGATTGTAGTTCACTATCTTCCCACCTAGACTAGTATTTTCTTTGTCACATATGGTTTAGTCCAGAGTGAGGTGTATGATGTGGTCTTGAACTAGTACTACTCCTAGCGACAATGGAAAGTAACTTTGATTAAGCTAAGAGGAAGTAAGAGAGAGAATATAGCTAAGAGGAAATGGGAGGAGAGAACCTTAGCTAGCCTAAGTGCAATGAGCATCCATCCTTAATCATCTGTACACATCTTGGACCTCATGTACTACCACTGGGATTACCAAGTGCATGTCCTAAGTATGCTACTAGGTTACCAAGTATTCACACTTAATTGCTCGTGATTAAGTCGTACTCATTCTGCAATTAATAATAGGGATAGGAAATGAGGGTGAGAGATATTAATTACAAAAGTAATAAATAACAATCAAACAACTAAAAATAAGTGAATGCTGCAATGATGAAGTAATCTCAATCTTTATTTTCGATCATGTGCGCGTCCGTACACCACACTCGAATAAAGGTGCTGTACAAATATAATCATCACACTGCGGGCATGCACTGGGGAAAGGGTTGAGAGGAAAAAATGACAAAATGATCCTACTCTAATACCAACTTCCTATGAATTTCCCATGTACCCAATTGTGTATTTATAGGCTCACACAGGAACCACGATATTGCATATCAGATATTGCTAGCTAGGCCACAATATCGCGTACCTGATATCGAGGGTTCGATATAAGGACTCATTAGATATCAGGGGTCCGATATCAACACCTGGTTAACAAGGTCTGATATTAGCACTTGGGTAACAAGGGTTTGATATCAGCACCTGACAAACCATGATTCATCATACCCCCATGACTGAATAACAACTTGTCCTTGAGTTAAACAATATGAGAATGAGTCCAATTGATTACATAGTGGATAGGTATGGGATTATTGACTAACTAGGAATTATTCATGTTGTAGTGTGGGATTGAATAAAATAAAATTAGGACACAGACATAGAATTACAAAACTTTGTTGGAACTCATGTGGTTTCAAGTGGTGGTTATTCCTCCATGGATGCCTTTCCTTTGTCCTATGTGCTAGGCTTTTGAGATTGATAGCATTGAAGGAGTGTCTAATGTTTCCCCTCTTCTATCTAAGGATTATGAGCCATCCATGCTAATGTTCCAATGTTTGATGGAGTTGGTAGTTCCCATGGACATAGTAGTTCTGGAAACACTTGATTGGCCTTGACATGCCATGCCACAAATAGCCATTATTCCTCTTTATAGGCTCAGGCCTTGACCTCTCCACCTTTTTCTTGGCTAGATTGTGTAGTGATAGGAGTTTCTTGATGGATGCTGAATGATTGTACCTCTTGCTCCACATGTTCTACATGATGTCCTTGGCTTTTGCCTCCCCTTGGGAGTTTAGTTGCACCTTGAGAAGTTCCTCCTTGTTTTCCTCTTTTAGGGGCCATCTATAATTACACAAAGAAAAACTGTTAGTAAGGTTATTGAAACAAGTTCAATTATTTCATACCGTATTTCCTTTAGTAATTGTTGAATTCTTTGCTTAGTGTGATTTTAGAGTTAGAAATTTTTTCAAGGAAGTTTCCCTAAAAGTTTAATGTCAAACCTAGTTTGTTTAGGGGGCACATCAAAGGACATGTAATGGTTTTAAGGAACATTTGATAAAATGATAACAAAGGAAAGAATAGATTTGGCAATAAAGTTCTTGGAGGGTATAAAATGATGTGGTGGTGTGCAACAAGTACAAATTACAAAAGTCACGCAAGTGGGTCCTCCCCAAAGCAGGTTCCAACCTATAATGCCCTTGCGTAACCATACCTTAAAATGTTTGTAGGCACTAGAAGGGTTAAATGTAATCTACAATGATGCAACAAAACACGCACATGTTGATACTACCATGATGAGGTATGCATTCAATGCTATACAAGACATGAGTCACAAATACATGAACAACAAGATAAGGAGAATTGTAGAAGGGATTGCAGAGATTGGGATATGTGGTAGCTAATCTAGGGCACAATGAATCCTGAGTGTAGGGTATGATTAATGTTTCATTAGCCCGTTGCTCCAAACTCAAGACCAAGTCCATTCCTTTGATCAGTGACATCGCATTACTTCATCCAATGATGGACAACCATAAGAGCACCATGACAACAAGGTGTACGATCACTTGGCATTTTGTTAAAGGGAGGAGTGATTCAGAATTTCTTTACAACACTTTGATCTTGATCTTTTATTTTTTTTATTTTTTGTGTGGTTTCTTTGGCACACTCTTCTTACTTTTTTTTTCTTTTTCTTTTTGATGCATAATCCAAAGAAGCTGCCTACCTTCAAGCATGGGTGCATGTCTTTCTAGTGGGACCCCCTATAATAGCATTGGGTGTTTTTTTTTTGTTTTGTTTTTTCATTGAGTGCCTTTATTACTCTTACTCCCCTTTTTCATTAGATCTACAAGGATCTTAGTACACCCAGGCTACATGGTAACACCTACAGATGTCACCAAAGAGAATCCACAAGTCCCCTTGATATCATACCCTGGCCATTCCCTCTTGGTCCATCCTACTTTCCTCTGGGTATAATGAGCATAAAATTACTTTAAGTTTTAATTTTGTCAAGAATATCATTGTACCCAGAGTAGAACCTCTTATTAGTAGAATGGTTGGATGGATGTGACGGGGTTGCTGTTCAAGTAATTAGTCACTTAAGACTTGATAGCATAGAACAACACCTTAACCAACAAGTCACATGAGTGTTTTATTCATGGATGAGATTACTCATAAAAAGATAGAAAGAAAAAACAATAAATAAAAAGATAAAACAATGAATAAAAAGATAAAACAACAAATTGAAAGATGAAAAATTGGAAAACAAAAAATTATAAAATTAAAGAAAAGGAAAAAAATTTATTAATTCTGCTTGTTAGAATGGAGGATATCCCCCATAACTAAACTTTTGATCATAGTGAGAATTAAGAAATGGAAGGGTTGAATCCATGCATTTTAGAAATATTGGGACTTGGTCATATCCAAACCACTGGGTGTCTTTTGATGTTGTAGTTGGAATGTACCCAAATTGGGGTGCACACATTGTATTAAAGCTGACATAGTGGGGCAAGTTAGAAGATGAGGTTAATTAATAAGAAGTTAACCCACTATGGCACCCATGACCGTAAGATGGTATGCAAGGATTCGTATGTCTCCCTACATTGATATAGTCATTGGGCCTCATAGTTTTTGGATTTTTGATTAGTGGCCTTGATAATGTAACACAAGGCATTGGGTTCAAGGAAAAAGATGCACCACAATGTTGGACTTGTGCTATGTTGGAAAATGTAGTGGTCTCGGAACTGTGCTGCCCATTCCTATGATTGTGTCTAAAGAAGGGACACCTTCAATTTTGTGGAAGGTTTCCACTACTATTGATAGTAGAAGCACAAGTAATATTCATGGGTTGATGTTGTGATGAAAATCCATCGTGTACAGTTAGTGGCAATGTAGAAGGAAGTGAAGGATGAGAATGTTGAAATTAAGGAGAAGTGTAAGGTACCCAAGGTGGTGGTCCTGTTGATGAGGATTTGGGTTGATGGTATTGAGGAGAATGATAATAATATGGTGAGATAGAGGATGTTGACCCGGTTGGGGAAATAGGATGTTGGACTTGATAAGCACTTGGGTTCGGATGATAGGAAGGGTGTAACCAGTTTGGGGGTGGCTTCCCCCATGACTAGGATTTTTTCCACTATGATTAAACACAGTATTTTTGTACAAACTATGGATGTAACATTCTTCCCCAATGTTCATATAAATGTGACAATATTGGGCATTGACTTTTGGGGTGATTGTATAGAAAAATGTTACATTGATACATATGATTGGTAGTTAAGTTCTTATTCTCTTCTACCCTTCTTTTTGATTTTCTAGTGGTATTTTCTCCTATTTCTTGGTTCATCATGGCTCTACCTCCAATAATATTGGCATATTCTTCATATTTTTCATGTATCCACTCCATCATCATATTGATCTTTGCCTCAATTTCATCTAGTGATTGT
This sequence comes from Gnetum montanum, assembly GCA_015680685.1. NCBI lineage: Eukaryota > Viridiplantae > Streptophyta > Gnetopsida > Gnetales > Gnetaceae > Gnetum > Gnetum montanum. Next base: position 30,783 of record MNCI01029470.1, read on the forward strand.
AATATTGGCAAAGATGATTCCACCTCCTTGAGGTGAGTTGATTTTTCCTATTTGTGATTATGGACCTTTGTTAGGTTAAGATTTTTCAACATTCTCCCATTTAGCAATTTCTCCTTCTTCTTTTGCTAGCTGCTTAATAAGATCTTGGAATTTATGGGTTCGTAGTTCATATAGTTGACTTGGGACATACATCCCTAAGGTTTCCCTTGTTTCATTACGGAGCCCATCTATGATATGGTACATTAGCCTCTCCTCAAAGAACCCATGGCCTAGGCAGTTGTTTAAAAGTGCATAATATCTTTCTAAGGACATGTCCAAGGTTTCATGTTGTTCTTATTTCCATTCTTGGATTTTTCTCCTCAAGGCTAACACTCTTGCATAGGTTTGATATCTTTCATTGAAGAGTTCTACCATTGTTAGCCAACATCAAATTAATTTTAGTTTTAAATACCTATACCATAAGTTTGCTTGGCCAACAAGTATCGTGGGAAAGATCTTAAGTTTTTTCCATCCATTATCAATATTGTTCAATATACAAGCATCATGGAAGGCTTGTAAACAATGTTGCAAATCTAAATCATAGCCTCCTAAAAACTTGGGAAAGTTTTTTAAATCAAGCCTGGGTAGATGGCTTTTCTCATGATGCCTATGGGATATTTGAACAACCTCTTGTATATGCATTAGGCTCTTAGTGATCAACAGGGGTTCATTGTCACTAAGTAGGTTATAATTTTTTGAGTTGGGACGATGTTATCTTTGTTCATGTTGGCATTCCTAACTTTGCTCATGGGTTTGATTTTTATTTCTACATTGACCCCTTGAGGAATAGTCATTCATTCTTGGGGATGTCCCATCTTAACTAGAGGTGTTTGAGTTGGATGAAAAAAGTCCTTGAGTATCTTTGAGGTGTTTATGAACATATGAAATTCCTACATAAGATTGAGTACTCCAAACTCCTTCGTTGGTTCTCTAATGAATTACCTTGCTAGATGTTGCATTATCATTGTCTTGTGAAAGAGACATTGTTTTGAATTGTGTGTCACTTAACTAAATTTAATTTCTTTGCCTAAAATATATATTGTTAATACCCTATTACAATGATCTTGTATGATATAACTAATCTAGATAACTAGCACCATCCTTGGAAATAGCGCTAATGATGAGTGGTGAGGTACCCCTACACTCAACCATATGAATATGAGCATTCATGCACGATCTGGTCAAACTCTGCAGATGGACTAGTTGTGGTTTCTAGATAGTTACTCATTGATCACAGTTCATTGTCTTCCCACCTAGAATAGTATTTTCTTTTTTACATATGGTTTAGTCCAAAGTGAGGTGTATGATGTGGTCCTCAATTAGTACTACTCCTAGAGGTAATGGAAAGTAACTTTGATTAAGCTAAGAGGGAGTGAGAGAGAGAATCTAGCTAAGAGGAAATGGGAGGAGAGAACCTAAGCTAGCCTAAGTGCGATGAGCATCCATCCTTAATCATCTGTAAACATCTTGGACCTCTTGTAATACCACTGGGACTACCAAGCACATGTCCTAGGTACACTACTAGGTTACCAAGTAGTCAGACTTAATTGCTCGTGATTAAGTCATACTCATTCCACGATTAATAACAGGGATGGGAAATGAGGGTGAGAGATATTAATTACGAAAGAAATAAATAACAATCAAACAACTAAAAATAAGTGAATGCTAAAATTATAAAGTAATCTCGATCTTTATTTCCAGTCATGTGCATGTCCAAGTACATCACACTCGAATAAAGATGTCATACAATTACAATCATCACACTGTAGGCATGCACTAGGGAAAGGGTTGAGAGGAAAAACTAACAAAAAGATCATACTCTAATACTAACTTCCTATGACTTTCCTGTGCGTCCATTTTTGTATATATAGGCTCATATAGAAACCACGATATCATATATCTAATATTGCTAGCCAGGCCGCGATATCACGTACCCGATATCAAGGGTCCGATATCAGGGGTCTGATATCAAGACTCATCAAATATTAGGGGTCCGATATTAGCACCTGGTTAACAAAGTCCAATATTAGCACCTGGCAAATGATGATTCATCAATAAGCATCTAGTCCCACTCTATGTACACATCTTGAACACATATAACACTACTAGGTTTCCAAATATTAAGTGTTACTAGAATTACCAAGCATCATGTTCTCAAAGTGGTCATACTTATGTGCTTGAGTAGTTGCTATTGAATCTAGCTTAATTTAGTTTAATTACTTAAAGCATTAAATAAAATTGCTAAAAACATTGAATGCATAAGGAAAATATTTAATCTAGCTGAAGTGCTATAAGGTTTATCAAAAAGCTCATATTTATTGTTGCACACACTACCATGCTTAGGTACAATAGTTTTCTAATAAAGATCCGTACACTCAATGGCTCCTACTATGGGCACTTGGAAAAATATTCTAACTTTGGAAAAGAAAAACTGCAAGAGCTTTGCTATGCTATGACTAATATGACTCCAAAACTGTGCACCTAAGTGTTATATTTATAAGTCGGTGCACATCCTATAATATCGAATATCGAACATTTCTTTTGGATCCTCAATATTAGGTATCTGATATCAAAGCTAGATGAAATATCGTTCATCACCCCCACAACTAAATAAAAACTCATTCTCGAGTGAACAAAAGGAGGAATAAGTCTCTTAAAAATATTGAAAAGGTATGGGATTATTAACTAACATGCAAAATAACTTAGATGAAATAGGAAAATTCTAATTGCCCAAGTATATGGATTTATAATCTTCTACAAAATTAGGTGTTTATGATAATAGAATTGAATACCTTGGCCAAAAGTAACATCCAACTCCTTTGGTACCTAAAAAATGAAGGAGAAAATTTAATGATCATGAAGGGGCCTTGTCACATGGTGCTACTGCTGATTCTTTGGTGAAGACAGTCTTGCCTCTAGTTAATGCTTCCCATTGCAATCACAACAAAATCACAGATTAGTATGCAATATGTAACTTATAGCTTTTAGGTACCTTGTCTCATCAGTAGTTACACTTGGTAGGATTGTGATTATGGTAAATTGATTCTTTTAATAGCATTAGTAGGAAGACTAAAAAATTAGGTGAAATGGATAAGTGGTCCATTATTAAATTTTGAAAAGCTCAAATGCAATGAAATGCTTGAAGAGGATTAAAGAATTCACAACAACAAAAGAGAGGATTTCACTAAAGGCCATTTTGAATATGTGCATAATTGGATGTCATGAATGGGGCATGCAAAAGCATTTGATTGTGAGAATGCCTAAGGATAAAGAACTTAACTAACCCAACCAAAAGATATGCTAGTGGATCCTCTCCAAAGTAGGCACATGCCCTTTATTGCCCTTTCATATCCTCAAACCAAGGAGTCCATGGGCCCCATGGGTGATTAATGGTTATGGAAAGTTAAGTACAAAAACATGGGAAAAACTACCTAATATTTTCAACACATCAAACCAAAAATTTGAACAATGACATGAACACTAGTAGTGAGGTGAGGCATGGAAAGCATAGATGGATGAGAGAGAGAAAGTGGAATGGAGTTCCTAATTAAGATTACAGAAAGTACCTCATAAATTTTATGGTTAAATGACTTGATATACCCATCCTTAGTCTAAAACAAAATCAACTATGGTTAGTGACTTTGCACCACCACTCTAAATCCAGTCCACCCCCTTGAGACACAAGAGTGCTCCCACAGAACAACCACCTTTTCTTATTTAAGAAGAAAAGAGAAGCAGGAAGTGAGAAATGGATTTAGTTAGAGGGGATCTTCAAGCATGGGTAACATTTCTTTTTAGTTCCATAACTAGTGCTTGTAGCTTGTTTATTTTGTCTAAGGTATGTGCTTTGAATTTTCATCATTTTTTTTTTACTTTTAAATTTTTGGATGGAAACCACACCATGCAAAGACTTATTCAACTTCCTCTTATTGGTTTGCATGAAATGATAATAAATCCATGAAAACACTTAGAACCCAAGTAATTAGAAAGGTACAAAGAGTATTAAGTTACCTTGAAGTCACATCCTATTCAAACCTTTGAATCCTTTCCAAGTCTAGAAACAATCAAGGTTGCAAGTTCATTAAAGTTTTACTTAAGGAAAAGGGACCTCATACTTCCAAAACAAGGAAAACCATAAAGTTTTTGGATGGGTGGATGTCGTGGACTCATTGGCTATTTCATGGAAAAGAAGCCATGTCTTAGTTATCAATAACAAAATTCAAAGCTATAATCTAGATATTAACAATCAAATAACTAGATAGCACATTCCCACATCAATCAAATCACACTGTACCCAATTGGTAATAAGGCACATTATTATTAGAACATAATAGGAAAATCACACCAAAATTTAAAAATATACATAAGAAATGATAAAATATTCAAGAAAAATAAAACATACTAACGATGGTGTAAAACAAAAATTGAAAAAAATTAATAAAGTAAAAATGAAAAGATGTAAGATAAAGAAGGCATAAAATAAAAAGTTATGAAAATAACAAGGTATAAAACAAAAATGTGTAAAAAAATAGATGAAAAACTAAGAAGTCACTATAATGATTAGCATGGATGACCATCTCCCCCATGACTAAGTTGAAAGGAGGAGATTTGAAAGATTGAGAGTGGTTATTCATTTTATGAGACATTTGTTGCATTAGCTTACTTCAGCTTAGAAATTTTTGACTTGTTGTGTGTTGATCAACTACTTTTTGTTTGGGCTCTTAGGTTTGTAGATTAACATGGCCTTAGAAGGAAAGCTTTCATAAATGATGCAAGGCCCTTCTCACAATGTTTGGAACCTATTTCATTTAGGTACATGTATGGGGTTGAAGTAGAGGACCTTATCTCTCAGTTAAAATTTAACTTTCCTAATTCTAAGGTCATGGATCCTTTGGCTAAATGCCTCCTATGACCCGTTAGATGATAGGGTCACTAATTGATTTTCTTCTAGTAGGTTGAGATTCTTTAATCTTTCTTTTTATGCTAGACTTTAGTTAAGGTCAAGGTCAAAGGCTGTTGAAAGTGTACGGAGCTTGAATTTCATAGGAAGAGTTGGTAATTTTTCATACACCACCTCATAGGGAGAGTAGTCCATAGGGAGCTTCTAGGTAGAGCAATAGGCCCAGAGGGAATCATTGAGTTTCATGCTCTAGTCTCTCCTATATTTGTTAACTATTCTCATTAAGATCTTAGTGATTTTCTTATTTGTAACCTCAGCTTGATCATTGGCTTTGGGGTGGTAAATTTTTAATTTATGCTCAACCTCCAAGAATTGCATGAGATCTAAAAGGAAGTACCTATAAAATGGCTTCTGTTGTTAAAAATTAGTGCACGTGGCATACCAAACCTATATACAACATTTAGTTATATATATTGAGTAGTAGTATAAGATGTACAATCAATGAAAGCTGCTACTTCTACCCATTTTATGTAGTAATCAACGGTGATGATTATGTATGCCTTTCCATTTCACATGGGTGTGATGGAACCCATGAAGTTAATGCCCTAGATGTTGAAGGGTTCCAATGCTTGAATTCACTGTTGAGGTTCCTCCATATGAGCAGTCATTCCACCATCGCGTTGGAAATGTTTACAAGAGTTGATAAATTAGTGAGCATCTCTAAAAAGTGTTGGCTAGTAAATATCTTGCCATCAAGATCTTAATGGCCATGTGTCTCCCTGCATAGTGGCTCCAACAAGGACCTTCATGAGCATCTTGGAAAACACATAGTTGATTAGCATCAAGGACATCCCAATGAACTAAGTCATCAATGCACACATTGTAGAGATGCTCATTGATCTCCATGAAGTGTTTTTCCTAGTAAAGAAACTATTGTTTCTTCCTATGGTCCAGTGCTTGTGGCATCTCTTAAGTGAGAAGATACATGAGAATGCCATCATACCATTTAGGCCCAATGGATAATTATTTAGTTATAGCCCTGACAAAGAGGAGTTCATTGGGAAACTAATTAGATAGTGGGATTTCCTCCTCTTTTTTATTCCATCTCAATCGAGACAAGTGATCAGTAATCACATTTTCAATTCCCTTTTGATCTACCATCGTAAGATTGAATTCCTACAAGATCACCAACCACTGTATGACATGGGAGCTCACCATTGGCTTATTTATTAGGAAAAAAATTGCACTGTGTTCTATGTGCATGAACACCTTGTATCCAAGCACATAGTGCCTAAATTTCTCCAAGGAAAGCACCACTATCATTAATTCTTTTCTATTGTGGTGTAGTTTAGCCATGCACCCACAATGCTTCAGCTTGTATAGTGGATGTAATAAGGATGTCTTTGATCATCTAACTACATAAGCATGGCCTCTAAGGCATAATTTGATGCATCCATCATGATGCGAAGTGGTTTAGACCAATTTAATGCCCCTAAAATTGGAGTTTCTATGAGTTTATTCTTTAGCTATTGAAATGCATTTTCACATTCCTTAGTCCAAAAAAATGGAGCATCTTTCATTGTTAGCTTGACTAAACATTTTGTAATCTTAGAGAAATTCTCTATAAATATTTGGTAGTAACTAGTGTGTCCAAGGAATGACCAAACATCTTTTATAGTTCCTAGTTGATGGGTAATTTCTTGGATAACCCTAATCTTTTTATGATCGACCTTAATCCTTGCTTCTAAGATTTTGTGCCCCAGCACTGTCCTTCTAGACCATCAAATCAATCTTATGCTAATTGAGATGAAGGTTCATCTCCACACACCTTTTAAGCACTTGCTCAAGGTGGTCCAAGGGTTGTTCATATGTAGCCCCATTGGTGGAGAAGTCATTCATGAAGACTTCCATCCCACTACCAATCTACTACTAAAAAATAGTTAAGACTAAGCATTGAAATGTGGTGGGGGAATTGCACAGGCCATATGACATCTTTCAATACACAAAATTACCTTAAGAACTTGCAAATGTTATTTTTTTTCTAATTGTGTCACACAATTTGGATTTGGTAATACCCACTATAACTATCTAAAAAGCTATAATAGTAATGCCTAGATATAGTGTCTAACACTTAATCCACAAATGGCAATGGAAAGTGATCTTTGAATTTTTCCATGTTCAATAATCAGAAGTTGATGTAGACTTTCCACTTATCACCTTTCTTTGGTAGAATCATGAGTGGCCTAATCCACTCACTATCTATAACGGGATAGATAAACCTCACCTTGAGGAGTTGTTCAATTTCCTCTTTAATGATTTGGTTCAATTTGTGGTTCAACCGTTGCTACAACTACCTCTTTGGCTTTATAGCCAAATTAGTGTAGATATGATGCTAGCATATCATAGGATCAATTCTTGTGAGTTCAAGATATGACCAAGAAAAGGCTATTGGATATTTATTGACCACCTTCAACAACATCTATTTTTATTTTAAGAGCAGGATTGACATTGATTATTACCAGCTTATTTTTCAAGAATGCATATTCCATGTTGTTAGGTAGAGTTTTCAACTCTAAGGGATCTTTAAAATTTTTATGGGTTTCCAACTCTTTCCAATAGGTATCATCATTTGCATCGTTAGAGAGTTGGTGATGAACTTACTCTAGTTCATCTATGTCTTCTATGTAGGCACATGTTAGGCTTTTAATAGGTTCCATGCAAAGTGTTGAACTACTCTCAAGGTAAACTATTAGCCACTGGGTGCCCTCATACTTTGTGGTTGCTATGTATAGGCACTGTTGAGTTTTATATATATTAGCATACTAATTGTATGATTTGATAGATACACTATTATTAATAGCCCATAGTTTTTGGACACAATTGCACCCTATATCACTATATGCTATTCATGGAACTTTCTTTCTTTTTATCTTTACAAATGCATTTTTTTAGAGATTTTGGGGAAAAGATCTTAGATCCCCAATCATGCATCAATAGTGCTCAGCCAAGCCTTTCCCATGATGATTGAAAAGTCCCACTTATAATTTTTTACTTGGATCTCTAGAAAATTTGTGGGATAGGACCACTCATAAACAATGGTCACAATTTCCTTCACAAGTCCCAAGGAAATGATGATGGACTGATTAGCCAACTCGAGATGGATATTATTCTTCTTAAGTGGAGGTAGGTTTTAGAATTCATACATCTCATGAAAAATTAGATTAACACTAGAACCTAAATACGGAAGAGCATTACAAGGCTCATTCCCAATGATTTGAAGGTAAATAAGGAAACTTCTAGGATCAGATAGTTTCCTACAAAGGTGGCTATCTTTTACTGAATCAATTATTGCATGAGTTAACATGATGGTATACACTTTGGGAGGTATTTTATTTCAAGGGGACTTAAATGGAATAGATGCAGAGGGAGATAGAGAAGTAGGATTGCTAGTTATAGGTGTATGCAAGGGTTTCACTAGGCTACTGGTTTGGAAGAAAGGTCTTTTCATGATCTAGTTTCTAAACCACTCAAGTGAGGAGCCAACTATAAGTTAACAACCATCGTTGCATTGCGTTGTTGTGGCTAAGGCAGAATTTCTCCTTGCATTGATGGAGTAGGTAGTAATTGGGTTGAGGGTGGAGGGGCATATGCAGAAAGATGAGAAGGGTGATAGGAATATGGGATTTTTTCTCTAGTAGATGGAGAATGAGTTTTGTAATATTTTTGAGGGTAGTAATGATGTTGGAAGGTGGCATGACTGCAAGAGCCACATGGAGAAATGGGTTGCTAAACATAGTACCCATATGGATATGGTTGTTAGGAAGGATACTGCTACCTTGGCGATGGCATCCCCCATGATTGTGGCTATTGCTACTACTGGTACTACTCATACGATTATTGTGGAGAATCACTTGGATAGTAGGTTTTTTGTTGGTGGAACTGCTTAGGATTGCCTTGAGGATTAGGCAATCTTCTAGGTGCCTACCTCCTTACCAATCCAAGATTTAGAGCGTACATCCTAGATTTCTGTAAGTCTAACACAATGGGGCAACATTCCCTAAGATGATCATAATGGTATTTGTCACATCCATCATTATCATCTAATTTAGTCTCCACAATTGCTTCTACTACAACATCTTTGCCCTTATCCGTTTTGTAGGTATGTTCATCTTCTTTTCACCTCCCGTGTTTACGATCACCACTTTACTTTCTTAATTTTTCTAGGATTTTTAGAATAGTTTGGAATTTTTCATCCAAAAAATTCCATATTTTATTTACCTTGGATAAAATTTTAGACATAGATTTTTTTATCAACAAGGTCTTTCATTGCACCACCTCATCAAGAGGGACTCCTCCTCATTGTCACAAAAGTGGACCTCCATCTTTTTGATGGAAGGGTTCTTATTATATTCTTTTGAACTTTCTCATTTTCTCAACTCTCCTTCTTCTTTTTCTACATGCTTTATTAGCCTTTGTATCTGATGGACTCCTAATTCTGATAGTCTCCCTTGAGAATAAACCCCAAGTGTTCTTCTCAATTTCAATTCAATTCCATCTATGATGTGGCAAAGTTGTTTTCACTGAGAATAACCATGACCAAGGCATCAAAGTATGAGAGAATAGTATCTAACCATGGTAGTGTCATAGGGTTCATGTGTTTCTTTCTTCCATCCTTGGATCTACCTTCTTAGATTAGACACTTGAGAGTACATATGATATTTATCATTGAATAGCTATAGCATTGTACTCCACTTGCAGATGGATTCTAATTCCAAGCACTGATACCATCTTTCTACTTCCTTGATGAGTGTTTTTGGAAATAGATTTAATCTTTGAAAAATCATTTTCAATATTCTATAATGCACAGGCATTGTGAAAATCTTGAAGATATATTTGTGGATTAGAGTTATATTCACCCCTCAAATCTAGGGATATTGTTCATGTTAAGTTTCTTGATTTGACTATCTTTCACATACCTAGTTGGAATTTGTATTACCTCCACAATGTTCAACATGTTTCAAGTGGAAAGAAAAGGCTCATCATTATCATTATTTCGATGATGCCTATAATTCCCTCTACTACCCCTTCATTCATGGTGATCTTTGTGATTATCATTGTCTTCATATTTATCTTTATCATTGTTGTTCTTTCTGCAATATCTATCAAAACCAAAAGAGGAAGAAGAAAATGTAGGAAAAGAGGATGAAGAGGAAGGATGAATAACACTAACATGATGTCTACCACCTCCTCTATGCTTGTTACAACCATTTTTGTTAACTTTCTTATCATCTTTATGCTTTCTTGAGCCTCTGCCTTGACTGCCACTTTTTCCTGAACTTGGATTGTTGATAGTGGATTGTAGATGTAGGTTCACTCCCCAATCATCAATGTCAAGGGGTGGAGAATCTTCATGTTGAGAATCCCCAGAGGGAGGATTCTCATTGTCATTTTGGTTGAGCAAGAACAAGGGATTGGTGAATTGTTTTCTCTCCATAGCCTCATGATGCTTCTCCTAGTGTCAATCTCTTTTGCACTGTATTTTAGTGGAATGGTAGTTCCAGTAGTCATGATCATGCACAACATACTCTTCTTGAAGATCTTGGATGTCCATTCTCCTAAGAGTTTGGAGTAGCATACTAGGCATACATTGATTAGGAGATGTTGCCCTCCATATCTCATCATTATAGTTATTCATCCTAATGTAGGATGAAGGTGAAGTTAGGCACATACTCATCTAGATGAGTATATGCCACCCTGCATTCTTGAGGTAGTTTAGTATCATCATGCCTGTGAAAAGAAGACATTTTTCCATTAAAATAAGATATTAGTATGCTTAAATTATTAAATTAATTTTGAGAATTATTTTGACCTTAGGGTTCATCCAATGATGTTAATGATTTTTACTATGCCTAGATAGCACACATTTCAAATAAAAAGAGTTCCCTGCAATGGTTTCAATGATGAGTGGCAAATATCCATTTGCTCAACATATGAATCACTAAGTGTTTGATCAGTGGTGAGGTACCCCTACACTCAACCATATGAATACGAGTGTTTCACACATGATCTGGTTGAACTCCAAGGACCAAGTGCTTATGCACCTTAACGGAACACTTAGGGTTAATCAATCATTATCTTCCCAAACTTACTTGTATTGTCACGGTTGTATGGTTAAGTAAGGTTGAGGTATATGCTTTTTATAGCTTTTGTATTTTTTATGTCTTCTGCTAATAAAGAAGAGGGAGAGAGAACTAAGTGGCTAACTTACATTAACTATTCATTAACTAGTTTCTAAATGTTCCTAACAGCAATATCCATTCCCACTTGCCGTACACATCCTAAACTAGTGCAACACTATTGGGATTACCAAATGCTAATTGTTACTAGGTTACCAAGCACTACACGCATGCTCAAAGAAGTTGTACTGAGTGTATTTAACTAAGGGGGTTGAAGGTTAAGAGAGATATTAATTAACTAGGAAATAATTATATAATAATTAATTATTAATTAGCTTAATCTATATGTTGCAAGGTTTATCATAATGTTCATCTTTATTTCCGTACACAAAATTGTGCTTAGGTACAAATTGCTTGAATAAAGATCCGTTCACTCTATGACTCCTACTATGGGTACACAGAAATAATTCTAACTTTGGAATGACAAAACTACAAGAGTTTGACTAAGGGTATAAATCTAATTATTTTGGAACCAAGGGTGCTGCCTCTTATTTATAGAAGATGAGGTAGGACATGATATCGTGTATGTGATATCACGTGGTGGATGTGATATCGTGTACGTGATATCGCGGTTCATCATACCACCATGACTGAATGAAAACTCATCCTCAAGTTCCTTAAAAAATATTGGGAAGGTATGGGATTATTGACTTAAATGACAAATAATGGTGAATGGGATCACATGTGAATGGATCAACATTACAATACATGACAACATTAGTGGTCATGACTACAAGAGTGAACACTATACAGAATTGACATCTAGCATTATTTGGCAGTTGAGAGAGAAGAGAGAGAGAGAGAGAGAAAAGGAGAAGACATGTTGCTACCAACACGAAGATTGTGCCTTCCATTGTCCATCCATAGCCATGCCATCAATCTTGTTCCTTACACAACCATTCTAGCACCAGTTCATCCTGAGTGTTTCCTCCAGGTTCAGTCCATTACTATATGATTGCCATCTGAACACATAACACAGTCACATATGAGCAAGGATAATTAAATCACAATATAGTTGATACCTTGTCTCGATGTAAGATCCATTGGCTGAGTTGTGATATGGCCAATACGAATTCTAGAGATATAAAAATGGTGACTACCCAAGGTGTAGGGGTTAGGAAAAATTGAAAAAATTGGACTAGGGCCGCCATGACTAAGAGCAATCCTTCGATAGAGATAGAATAGAAAAAAATAAGGAATAAGAAAGATGGAGAAAAAGAAACAATGACAACATTGATAAAATGGATGTCAGAGATGGGAATGAAACAAAAAAAAATGTTGATTGCAGAAATGTTTAAGGGAAAGAAGTTAACTAATGCACCAAATAGGAATGCCAGTGCATCCTCCCCAAAGCAGGCTCATGCCCTTTATGCCTTGACAAACCAACATTCAAAGAGTTTGTAGGCTTTGTAAAGGTCATTTGGAAGCATGAGTTAAAGACTTAACCACAAGAATTCACCAAAGAGAAAACAATGCATCAACCAAGATAGAGACTACTGATACAACCAGCAATGAAGTGGGAAATGAAGAAAGAATGATGGGGAGAAGAGAATGAAATGGAGTCTCAAGAACAAGGTGGTATATAGCCCCTTGTGTATTTATGGTTAATGTGTCTGAGTAGATCTCATTCCAAATCCAGCCTCAAACAATCCACATCCAGTGACTTTACATTAATACACTTGGCCAATTCATCCACTTGAAGTAACAAGAATGCTTTCACTAAAGAGTCAACACCATTCCGAGGAAATCAAGAAAGGGAGAAGTAGAAAGTGAGAAAGGGCCTTAGTTAGAGGGAACATGTTTGTTTAGTTCCATAACCAGTGCTTGTAGCCTAGATGATTATTATTTTTAAGGGATGTGCTTTGAATTCTCACTATTTTTTTTTTTTTGCGTGAGAACCACACTATGTAAAGAATTATTTTTATTGGCTTAGCTTCCTGATAATGGAGTAATGTCAAAATGGTAAGGAAAAATTAAGAAGAAAACATGCAAGCACCTAAGAGAATAGTCAGCACAAATGCATCAAATCCCTTTGAAGTCATACCCCTTTTAGTCCTTGAGTCGTTCTTTAGTTTGAGAAATGCCCAGGCACCAATTCATTAATAATTAGATTTAGAAGGGGACTGTACAGTTCCAAGCCAAGAGAGACCATAGAAATTCATGGATGCATTGATGACGTGGACTCATTGCCTATTATATCAAAAGAACCACACCTTAGTATCAACATTATAACTCAAAGGTAAAAACCAAACATTAGCAATTAATAGAATACAATTCATACCACCATTAGGAGCACTTATTAGGTGACGAATCTAACAAAACAAAAACAACAAACAAAAACAAAAAAAAAACAAAAAAAACAATAGAAAAAAACAAAAAGTCATACAAAGCAATGATAAAGTATAGACGATGTTGCAAAACAAAAACAAGAAAAATTAAAGAAACTTGTAAAACAAAAATACGTAAAACAAAAACTTAAAAAAGAACTGAGGGCCTCAAATGGTTAGCAAGAATGGCCATCTCTCCCATGATTGAGTTGGAAGGAGGAGATCCAAAATAGTAATTAGGATCATCCCTTCTCAGAGGTATTATGTGCATTGACCATTCTAAATTTATAGAAGGGTTTGGTCTATTGCACATTGACTAACAATCTCTTATCAAGGCTCTTAGGTTTGTATATGGTCATGGCCCCTGAAAGAAAGGTTTCATGAATAATGTAAGGTCCTTCCCACAGTGTTTGAAATTTTGTGCATTGTCACACATGTGTGGGGTTCCAGTAGAGAACCTTAGCTCCTAGTTGATACTTAACCTTTGAAATCTTCAAGTCATGATGTTACTTGTTATATGCCTTGTGTGACTCATTTGATGACAGGGCAGCTAATCCGTTTTCTCTAGCATGTTTAAAGTTGCCAACCTTTGTTTTTATGCTAGATTAAGATCAAGGTGGAGGTCACAAGCTGTTCATAGTGTATGGATTTTGGTTTGAATAGAAAGAATTGGAAGCTTTCCATACACTAACTCATAGGGAGAGTAGCCTATAGAGAGTTTTCAGGTGGAGTGGTATGCCCAAAGAGCATCATTCAGTTTAGTGCTCCAATCTCACCTATATTTGCTAATTGTCCTAGTCAATATTTTAGTGATCTCCTTGTTGGTGACCTTAGCTTGTTCGTTAGCTTGGGGGTGATAAGGTGTAGTCAATTTATGTTCAACCCCTAACCGTTGCATTAACTTTCAAAAATTTGCATCTGTGAAGTGTGTTCCATTATTCAAAATAAGTGCACGTGGCACACCAAACCTATTTATGATTTCTTGTTCCATAAATCATGCATCTATAGATGATGTGTAGTCTTTAATAGTAGCTACTTCAGTCCATTTTGTTAAATAGTATATGGCAACTACAATGTAAGCTTTTCCATTGGACATTGGTGTAATGGGCACCATAAAGTCTATTCCCCAAATGTCGAAGGGTTCTAACGGTTGAATCCATTGTTGCAGATCCTCCATTTTAGTAGTCATTCCCCCATCATGTTAACAGTGCTCACAAGATCGAACAAATTGATTGGCATCCCAAAATAATGTTGGCCAGTAATATCTTGTAAGCAATATCTTAATAGCCATTTGTCTCCCTGCATAGTGACCCCCACAAGGGCCCTCATGGGCATCTTGGAGAACTCTTAATTGGTCTACCTCGGGCATGCACCATTGAACCAAGCCATCAGGACACACTTTGTAAAGTTGTCCATTGATCTCCATGAAGTACTTGGCTCTGTGAAGGAACTATTGTTTCTTCCTAAGGTCCAGCTCCTGTGGTGTTTGTTGAGTAAGGAGATAGGTGAGAATGCTGCTATAACAATTTGTCTCTATGGGTAGTTGGTTATTCACTACACTGGAAAAGAAGGCTTCATCAAAAAAATGATCAGACATTACATATTCATCCTCCTTGCTATCCCAGCGCAACCAAGATAAATGATCTGCAATTGCGTTCTCGGTGCCTTTCCGATCGATCATCATTAGATTGAACTCCTGTAGAATTACTAGCCATCGTATAATATGAGGGCTAATCGTTGGCTTGTTCATGAGGAACCAGATTGCACTATGATCTTTGTGGATAAACACTTTGTAACCTAACACATAGTGCCTAAACTTATCCAGTGCAAACACTACAACCATTAATTCTTTCTTTGTAGTTGTGTAGTTAAGTTGTGTACTAGTGATACTTCTACTTGAATAGTGGATGTAGTAAGGGAATTTTTGGTCATCTAACTATGTAAGTACAGCTCCTAAGGCATAATTGGATGCATTAGTCATGATGTGGAATGGTCTGGACTAGTCAGGAGCATGTACAATGGGAATTTCTACTAGCTTTCATTTCAGGGTTTGGAATGCTTATTCACATTCCCTTGTCCACTCAAAAGGTATGTCCTTCTTTGTTAGCTCTACCAAAAGTTTGGAAATCTTGGAGAAGTTCTCAATGAATCTCCTATAGTAGCTAGTGTGTCCAAGGAATGACCGAATGTCTTTGACAGTTTCCGGTTGACGAGTGATTCCTTGGATAACCCTAATTTTATTTGGGTCAACCTCTATTCCTGCATGTGAAATCTTATGCCAAGTACTATGCCTTCTTGGATCATTAAATGGCTTTTCTGCCAGTTGAGCCTTAGATTGGTTTCTATGCATCTTTTCAACACTTGCTCTAATCGGTCCAAGGCTTGATCAAAACTTGTTCCATAGGTGGAGAAGTTGTTCATAAAGACTTCCACTCCATTCCCTATTTGTTGTTGAAATATGCTTAGAACTAGGCATTGAAACATGGTAGGAGCATTACAAAAGCCAAACGACATTTTTTTATATGCAAACATTCCCCAAGGACTTGTTAACGTTGTCTTGTTTGGTCTTCTCGGGCTATCTGTATTTGGTTGTATCCGCTATAGCCATCCAGGAAATTGTAATAACGATGCCCTGCTATGGTGTCTAAGAGTTGGTCAACGAATGGCAACAAAAAGTGATCCTTAAATGTTGCCATGTTCAGTATCCTAAAATCTATGCACATCCTCCATTTTCCTCCCTTTTTAGGCATGATTATTAGAGGGCTAACCCATTCGCTATTAGCAATGGGATATATGAACCCAGCGTTAAGAAGCTGTTCTATTTCTTCTTTTACTACTTGCTTCAATTTTGGGTTCAATCACCTTTGTGGTTGTTTTCAAGGTTTCATGGAGGGGTCAGTGTAAATCCTATGCTGGCAAATCCTAGGATCTATTCCAGTTAATTTGGGATATGACTAGGCAAAGGCTTTTGACCACTTGTTTATTACCTTCAATAGTCTTCCTTTTTGTTTGGAAGCAAGTCTTGCGTTGATGATTACCAATTTTCCATTTTCAAGAATCATATATTCCAGACTGGTGGGCACTGGTTTTAATTCTAGGGGCTCTTGTTTGAATTTTTCAGAAATTTTCAACTTCCCCCATTTGATGTTTTCAAGGTTAAGGCTTGGAAGTTGGTAGTGGACTTGCTCTAGTACGTCTATGCTTTCAATGTAAGCGCAAGTTATTCCCTCAGTTCGGTCCATGCACATTAGTGAGTTTCTCTCTTGATTAGCTATCAGCCACTAGGTGTCTTCTTGTCATGTGGCTGCTGCATACAAGCACTTTTGTATGTTAATGTTTTGTGCACACTGGTTGCATGTAGGAAATGCTAAACTTTGCATAACCCATGATCTCTGCACGCAATTTCACCTTGTATCATTGTATGCTATGCATGAAACCCTTTTCTTCTCGATCTTTTCAAAAGCGTTCTCCTTAGATATTTCCAGGGAAAGATTGCAGATTCCTAGGCGTGCATCTATAGTACTTATCCATGCCCTTACCATTATTATTGGGAAGTTCCCTTTACTATTATTCACTTGTATCACTAGGAAATCAGCTGTGTACGACCACCCACACACAGTGGTGATGATGTCCTCCACTAGTCCCAAGGGAATAGTAATGGACTAGTTGGCCAGCTCTAGGTGAATATTTCTCTTCTTTAATGGAGTCAGGTTATAGGATTTGTACATTTCTTGCGATATTAAATTCACTCCAGAACCTGAATCCAGAAGAGCTTTGCATGGCTCATTCCCAACAATTTGGGGATAGATTAGAGGGCTTCTAGGATTAGAGAATTTCCTAGGAAGGTGGCCAACCTTGATCCAGTCAGTAATGGCATGTGTTAACATAACCATATGTGTTGAGCTTGGTGTTTGGTTCAAAGGGAGCTATGAAGCTTTATTTGATGGGGAGGCATTCATAGGTTCAACTACTTGTGGTTGTAAGGGCTTGGTTGGACTGTTGGTTTTGAAAAAAGGTCTTTTCTTCATACGGTTGTTGGAACTAATAGTGGGTTGAGGATTTACAGCCCTTGTGGCATTGCATTGCTACAGTTGAGTAGGGAGTTCCCCTTGCATTGCTGGAGCAGGTGGTAGTGGAGCTATTGGTGTGAGAGCTGTGGATGGATTTGAAGGATGGTATATTTGTGGGTTATCTCCCCTAGGAGAAGGAGTTCTATAATACTCATGGGCTTGGTAGTGATGTTGTGGTGTAACATGACTAACAGAGTCATGTGGAGAGATTGGATGCTGCACGTAGTAGCCATATGGGTTAGGTTGCTAGTACGGGTATTGTTGCCTTAGTGGTGGCATCCCCCATGACTATGGGTATCACCACTATTGATGTTGCTCAACAGGTTGTGGTGGAGTTCCACTTGGATAATATGTTGAAGGTTGGTGGAACTTCCTTGGGTTACCTTGGGGATAAGGTAACCTTTGGGGTGCTTTCCGTTTATTTAGTCATGGGTTGAGTGCATACACCCTAGACTCTTGTAGATGTGAGATTATTAGGGAACATCCTTTAGGATGGTCGTATTGGTATATCTTGCATCCACTATCATTATCCATGTCTGAATCCACAACCTCTTCTGTGATGGCCATTTTTCCCTTACCCTTGTTATGTGCATTTTCCACTTCTCTCTTTTTCTTTTTGTCATGGTCACTACCTCGCTCCCTAGACTCCTCTACAATTTTAAGAATAGTTTCAAACCTACCATCTAGGGAGTCCCACATTGGTTCTACCTTTGTCGATACTTCTGATGTTAACTTTTGGAGAGGCAAAGTTTTCCTATTCACCATCTCTTCAAGTGGTGACTCCTCTTCCTCCTCACAAAATCTCACTCACCTTTTTTAGAGGGAAGGATCTTGGTTGTATTCTTCTACACTTTCTCTCTTTCATAGCTCACCTTCTTCTTTGGAAACTTGCTCTAGAAGTTTATGAATTTGATGAGACCTAAGCTCCGATAACCTTCCTTGGCCGTATGTCCCAAGGGTTCTTATTGTTTCATACCTAAGTCCATCCACGAGATGGCGTAGCTGATCCTGCTGCAAATAACCATGGCTAGGGCAACAATGTAACAATGTGTAATAGTGGCCCATGGTAGCATCCAAGGGTTCATGATTTCCTTGCTTCCATCCTTGGATTTTCTTCCACAGGTTAGACACTCGGGAGTACATTTGGTACTTATGATTAAAAAGTTTTAACATTGTACTCCACCTTCAAATGGATTTCGGTTCTAAGGATTGGTACCAACTTTCAGCTTATTTCACTAGTATCCTTGGGAACAACTTCAGTTTTTGCCATTTATTTTCTATGTTTTGCAAGGAACATGCATCTTGGAATGCTTGTAAATGATTTTGAGGATCAGTGTTGTATCCCCCTTCAAATCATGGGATGTTGTTCATGTATAACCTCTTAATCCTACTATCCTTTTGGTGCCTTATTGGAACTCTTATGGCCTTCGTTATATCTAGCATGCTTCTAGTTGTGAGTAGGGGTTCTTCATGATCATCTCATCCATAGTGTCTATGGTGTCTACGTGGTTCTCTACTCTCCCTCCTTCTATGCATTGATTCTTTGGAGTGCCCTTGTCCTCGTTCTCAACTATCTTGTCAATGACTTTCACTTCATTTTCCCTTATCCTCATGATTGGTTTCCCTATGAATATGTCTGAACACTAAAGGAGAGGGTGAAGATGATGATGAAGGTGACGAAGAAAGAGAACCATCACCATGAAGATGTTTTCTTCCTTCTGTTTAGTGGTCTCAACCTCGATCATGATCATAATTAGAACATCTGCCCTTATTGTGTGTTCGTGTTCCTTCGTTGAACACTTCGTTTTCATGGGTATCAGAACCAAGGTTGCGAATAGTGGAGTGGAGGTTTTGATACACTACCTCCTGACCAATGTTAGGAGAAGGAACATCATTTCATGAGGAACTTGTTGAGGTAGGTTCACCATCCTCAATTTTGCTTAAAAAATGTGGAGCATCATGGGGCCATTTACCCTTCAAAGATGTATGGTATCTCTCCTATCATAAGTCCCTTTGACATTGCGCTTCTGTGGGATGATAGTCTCTTGAGTCATGATCGCATGCAACGTATACTGCATATAAAAGCAGCATGCCTATTGGTGTGAGAGCACGAAGGAGCATGTTGGGAATTGATCAGTCTGGAGGCAACACTATGTTACCCTCCAAGTCTCTCCAACGCAGTTGTTCATCTTGGTGGAGAATAAAGGTGAAATTGGGTACATATTCATCGGGATGAGTATATACCACACAAAACTATTGAGGAACTCATGGATCTTGGTTATGTGTATTATGCCACCAACTACCTCTTGCGTTAGTCCTAGGTGGTGAAGTGCTCTTATGTGAAGAAGAAGACATCTTGTCTTGTTTGGTGTGCAATGTACTATTGTCTTGTCTTTCTTTGATTAACCCTAAGGGTTCATTCTAACGTTCCAATGATATGAATGATTTCCTATGTTCTACATAGTGCACAAACAACTAAGTCCCCAGCAACAACGCCAATGATGAGTGGCGAGGTACCCCTACACTCAACCATATGAATATGAGCATTTCACGCATGATCTGGTTGAACTCCAAGGACCAAGTGCTTATGCACCTTAATGGAACACTCAGGGTTAATCAATTGTTGTCTTCCCAAACTTACTTGTATTGTCATGGTTGTATGGTTAAGTAAGCTTGAGGTATATGATTTTTATAGCTTTTGTATTTTTTATGTCTTCTGCTAATAAAGGAGAGGGAGAGAGAACTAATTGGCTAACTTACATTAACTAGTTTCGAAATGTTCCTAACACCAGTATCTGTTCCCACTTTCCATACACATCCTGAACCAGTGCAACGCTACTGGGATTACCAAACGCTAATCATTACTGGGTTACCAAGTGCTACACGCATGCTTGAAGCGGTCATATTGAGTATATTTAACTAAGGGGGTTGAAGGTTGAGAGAGATATTAATTAACTAGGAAAGCATTAAATAATAATTAATTACTAATTAGCTTAATCTCTATGCTACAAGGTTTATCATAAACTTTGTCTTTATTACTGTACAAAAAATTGTGCTCAAGTACAAATTGCTCGAATAAAGATCCATTCACTTTATGAATCCTACTGCGAGCACACAGAAATAATTCTAACTCTTGAATGACAAAATTACAAGAGTCTGACTAAGGGTCTAAATCTAATTATTTTGGAACCAAGGGTTCCGCCTCTTATTTATAGAAGATGAGGTAGGATGCGATATCATGTATGTGATATCGTGTGGTGGATGTGATATCACATAACTGATATCACAGTTCATCAATGTTCATGTGTGATCTAGTCAAATTTTAGTATGCTAGCCTTTTGGAAGTTAACTTACCCTGATAGTCATTTTTTGTCTTTCCAATTACACTTGTGATATGTAGATGTATGGTTAGGTGTAATTGATGTGTATGATTTTTATTAATTTTATGTTTTATGTTTTGGGTGCTTAAAATAAAGGACGAAAGGAATGAAGTAATTTAATTGCTAATTTAGCCTAACTAACCAATGTCTAACTAATCCTAACATAAGCATTTGGTCCCACTCTCTATACACATTTTGAACATGTATAACATTGTTGGGTTACCAAACGTTAAGTGTTATTGGGATTATCAAGCATCATACACATCCTTGAAGTGGTCGTACTTATGTGCTTAATTAATTGTTATTTAATCTAGCTTAATCTAGCTTGATTTAGTTTAATTACTTAAAGCATTAAATAAAATTGCTAAAAACATTGAATGCATAAAGAAAATATTTAATCTAGCTAAAGTGCTACAAGGTTTTCTAGAAAGCTCATCTTTGTTACTACACACACTACTTTGCTCAGGTACAAAGATTCATACACTCAATGATTCCTACTATGGGCACTCAAGAAAATATTCTAACTTTGGGAAAGAAAAACTACAAGAGCTCTGTTATGCTATGACTAATATGATTCCAAAATTGTGCACCCAAGTGTTATATTTATAGATTGACACACATCCCATGATATAGAATATCCAACATCACTTCTAGGTTCTGATATCAGATATCTAATATTAAGGCTCTAATATTGGAGCCAAACAAAATACACTTCATCATTTATCAATGGCATCACCATGCTAGATTTCCTTTTGATATTATTGCATGATGTTAAAAACTTGATTTGTCTCGTAATTATTGATATATGTTTTCCATCAAGAGGAGTATGAACTTATTATGCATGAGCTCATTTGCACAATATAAAAGGTTGATCTTCTCAATAGTGTGTCTTCTTGAGAATTAAGTTTGTCATCTAAAGTTTCATTTGATAGATAATGTGCCTTATCTTATCGTAGGCACACTCATGATGTTATAGTCTTGAGGTCATGTCTTCATCTTGCTTTGGTTGTTGCCTAGGCCTTCTTGTCTTCATCTTATTCTTCTTTTATCAAAAATATAATATGCCTCTTAATTTTGAAGGGTAAAATAACTATAACTTACAATCATGGCTTAGGTGCCTTCTTCAATTCTAGGTCACCAAAATACAGATATAGGATGGTCAATCCTATGGTTCATTATCCATTTAAGTAGATGATATGATAAACGTGGGGTCAGAATATAAAAATCTTTTCATTGATTTGGATTTCTTCCCCGCTTCAATGGGAAGATTTTTTTTTAAAAAAATATTAAATAAATCAAATGGTAAAAATACTTGCCTCTCCTAATATAGTTTTCTCTCTTGCTTCATCAGATTTCAGTCATCTAGCATGACCGTTTGTGGTTCCATTTAGATATCTTGGTAGGAAGTCAAATTAAGGCTCCCATACATAGTCAATTGACAAGCTTGGGTATTCAAAACTGCTAGCACCACCACCAAAACTAGTGCCAGATCGGGAAAAACTTTTTTTTCTGGCAGCAAAAACTAGCATTGTTGCTACCTGTGTGGCCCATATGATGTTTTCTTGGGCATCATCTCTAGGAACACAGTGATACAAAGGATTCATGAAAGCAGCAACTATCAAGATCACTGGCCTAGGGCTAGTGGCAAGTAAATTTCCAGTGATGGAGGCACCCACAACTTGGCCCTGCATCTTTGCTAGGCTGATTTTCAACACCATTTGCTGTTGCACTGGAAATGTGGTGTTGAGATTCAGTTGCAGGAACGTTCTGGAGAGGGAGAGAACATCAAACATCCCGGGGATAGTGGAGGACAACATAATGCATTGCTGTTATGGAAGTGTTAGTCATCATGTCTTCCCAATGATGTGGATTCCCAACAGTGCATCTAGCCAGCCATGCTCACCATTTCCGAATAGCTTGAATCTTCTCCTACACATTTTGTTGATTAATCGGCTAGTTGATGTCGCCATAGTGTAATGGCCATTTAGGTTCACAACCATGCATCCAACCACCTCCGGCTGGTAGATTTGGACCCCAACACAGTGTTCATCTATGGATCAATTGGAGTTTTGCTTGATCTGCTTCAACTCACTCAGTACATAAACATCTCTATGCCTGTTTTCCGAATCTTCTTGCCATAGTTCTCATCCTCATCATGGTTGCTTTCATCATCGTGATTTCCATATCTACATTTTCTAGCAATGTTGGCCTGCACTGGGGAAGTAATGTTATTGAAATCCGATGACTTCGATGGTGCAAAGCAGATGAAAATGTGTGGTGCAATGAAATATGCAGCTATGGCCATAGTTGTGGTTGCAGTGGGTGTCATCGGAGGTTTCAATTTTAGATTGGAATTCAGATCTACTAGATTATTAAGATTTCCTCTCAAGAAAATCATGGTTGTGAAAGAGTTATTATTATTTCTATTCTCCTTGCTATCTCTTTGCATTCATTAATTTAGCCAAGAATGCTAGCCGAGCATATCACCGGAAGGCTCCTTCGGAACTCTCAAATTCTGCCAATCCAACAAACACTAATTTCTTTGTCCACCTCCACTTCCCTACAAATGTATCATAATTCTTGTGCAAGATTTAGAGACCGATTGCATTTGTGTAAATTGCAGAGATTAACTACAATCCATGGTAAAATATGAATTTAGACTTAGATTTGCAGTGGGATTTAGATTTGGATTGCAGCATATAACCAAGTTGCTACTAATGGGGTAGGAGATGCTTGTGCAGAGCGCATAGGATCATACTGGGAACTATCCCACACTATAGTCGCTGCTGCTACTCCCTTTGTGTCATTGTTCATCATGCTTTGGTATGATGGCTATGTGGTTCTAAGCTTGTGAATTCGAGTTGAGTTAAAACCCAAGCTACTTCTTCTTCTACTTCAATCTTGCTTATTGTAAATCTTGATGTAGAACACATTTGCTTATAATTTTGCAAGAACCATTAGGAGCACCTTTTCTAATAGCATTGGCAAGATTTCATAGAGAATGGGAACCCAAGATCTTTCACTCTGGCTACAAAGCCAAAAGAAAATTTTGAGCACTCAACTTTGATACCAAATGAAAGGATTGAAAGCATTGATATAGAGATAATTTGAGAAATGAGAAAGAATCAAGATAACCTAACATTAGACTTGATGATAGAACATAACGAATGCATAGAAATGAGGAGGTGATCCATGCCCCCAACCAAACTGGGGTAAGCAGTGAGGCACTACATTTCCATTCACATTAGTTCATATTTATACATGACATAATGTAACAATATTTCCAAATTAGCTTTTGACTAATCCATTGATTTTAGAGATTCTTCATCATCATCTCTCATATGCATTATATTATTTATAGGATTTCTCTCATATGTACCTTGAATAGGCACATGTTAATATTATCATCCTCTTGCTTTGTTATATACCATATATTTAATGTTGGCATTATCTTCATAAGACGTCTTCTTCTGAGAAACCTTCATCTCAACGAAGAAATCTTCATCATTTGGGAGACTTCTTCTCTTGATAGTAGATGTTTACTATTTCTAGGAGACATCTTCTCTGCACTTAATCTACACTTTGGCCAAGACATCTTCTACTTCTAGAAGATTGCTTCTCATCTTTTGGGCTTTTCTTCCCAAGGTTCCTTTCATTGCTTTGGCTCATCCTTGATCTTGGGAACTTCATTTTTCTGTAGTTTTCATCTCTATGCTTGCTCCTACTTATGTCCTTGTAGTCTTAACTTTGATATCTCATTGTAGCTCTCATTCCTAAAGTCTTCATTTATGTCCAATAGGTCCTTGTGGTCTCCACATTTGACATCTCTTTGTAGATGTTATTTCCTAGGCTCTCCTTTGATAGCTTGTTGTAGCTTTCATTCCTAGAGTCTACATTTATGTTGTGTAGATCCTTGTGGTCTCCATGTCCTATAAACACAACAATCACACAAACATCCATATTCTCCATTTTGCTTATGGTTTTGACATACCAAAAGTTCAACATAGCACACATGTAGGAAGTTCAACTTGCACATAATCATAGTTAGAAGTAACTATTGATATAATAACAAATCAAAAACCTATTTTATCATGTTTCTTAATATATTCCCTCTCTCCTAGAAAGATTAAGGAAACATTAAGTGATCTTTTTTGCCTTACTTATTTAGCTATCATTGGAATCAACTCATGAATTCCATTAGATTAGCTACATTCCATACATTTCTTGCTCTATCAAACTGAGCACTAGTATCAAAAGTGCAAGGTCTATCAAGAATTAAATCATACTTTACATCATCATAAAAAGTTTCAATTTAAAATTTCAAGGTACATTATTTTCTCACCTCTTTAGAGAAATCTCTAGACAACTAATGCACTTTATATGAACAAGGATGATGATTAGTTACTTGATGAGTGGAGAGGTACCCCTACATTCAACCATATGAAATGAGCATAGCACGTGCGATCCGGTCAAACTCCGCAGACTAAATGACTAAACGCCGCAAGGAACACTTGGGGTTAATTAATCATTGTCTTCCTAAACTTACTTGTTGTTGTCACGGTGTATGGTTAAGTAAGTTCGAGGTATATGATTTTTTTGGTCTTTTCTGGTTTATCTCCTATGCTAAGGGGTG